>JAINUG010000410.1:0-77500 GCA_029706075.1 Aldrovandia affinis
ACATTGACATTGGTTCTATGGTTCTGTGTGGCTAAAGTAGGTAGAGCACGGCATTGGTAACGCTTATGTTGTGGGTTAAAGAAAATTGATGCATTCACTACTGTCGATTTGGATAAAAGCGTCTGCTAAATGGCATATATTATTATTATATTTCCATCATATCTTAATTCAAAATTAATTATTTTAACATGCTATTAGATTTATGTCAGAAAATATTTTTAAGAAAAAACAAAAACTGAAATGTGCTCCTTGCATAGGTATTCATACCCCACACATTAATGTTACACTTACATTCGGGAGGAGGGGGCAGGAGGCTTTTGACTACAGTAGCACCATACATACTCTTGTGTACGTTGAAACCTACACAGGAGTATGTATGGTGCTACTGTAGTCAGCCCTGCCCCCCTCGTCCAGAATGTAAGTGTAACATTAATGTGTGGGGTATGAATACCTATGCAATATAATAATAATAATATATGCCATTCAGCAGACGCTTCTATCCAAAGCGACAGTAGTGAATGCATCCATGTTTTTAACCCACAACCTAAGCGTTACCAATGCCGTGCTCTACCTGCTTAAGCCACACAGAATCACAGAACCAATGTCAATGTATCATTCATAGTCCAGTAAAATGTGACAACTGGTTCAGGGTTTAAATGAAATGCCTTTTTGCAAGCACTGTACCTGTATGATCAAATGTAATTCATTACTAAAAACTGGATGGCGTTGTGTTGGTGTGTCGCCCATTACTGCCTCTCCTACCCCTCAAACCTCAGTGTGTTTGATGTGGGTTGTGTGTTTGTTTGCAAAGCAGCTGTCATCCTAAATAATGATGAATGACTCATTTTACTGAATAGAATAACATACGCAATGCAATGTAGTGTTTCACCTGCACATTCGCCTCAGTTGCTAACAACCTCTTATAGAACCAAGACTACCACTTAAACACCAGCACTTCTCAAGGTCTGAGTATTACTTTATCACTCCATCCTTCCTTCTATCACTCCATCCTCTCTGTCTGTCTTTCAGTCTATCAGTCTACATGCCTCTATCTCTGTCTTTCAATCAATCAATCAGTGTGCTTGTCTGTTCTCGTACCGTGTCAGCCTGTTTTTTGAATGCGTATTCTTCACAAACTTGCATGATTGAAATGGCAGTTTGCGATTGCTACAAGGGGACAAAATGCGTTGTGTTTGTAGGTTGTGTATTTTCTTGTGTGTCCTGGGAAGGACTGGCCTCTGCTTCCCCCTCCGTTAATTCTGACACATTGTCATTTCTTAAGTAGCAATTTAATCGAGTCCCACAGATCAGGCCTAAAAACATTTTGGGTAATTAATAATTAACTGTATAGCAACAGTAGTATTGTAAATAAACAGTTGACTGATACTTTATTTAGTATTTACTAATGATGAAACATTACTCAGCGCTTTCATGTGAAATATTCAGGAACATCAAACATTTGTTTTCTAAATGCGGTACACTGATTTGCACAAGTGCTTAACATAGTGTGGTGGATGCATTTGCATTGATCATTAAGGATTTAGACACACGTTTTTCAAAGGCAAAATGTAAACCTCTAAACAGGTTATGTTAACCGTAAGACTCAAGATTGACCTTTTATTTAGCAAAAGTGTAGTTTGGCTCTGTATTTAAATGCTGATCTGCGTGGTCAGAAACAGCCTGCTGATTGGCCGATCACTGAAAGAGCCCTCTCTAGGTTTAAAAGCACAGCCCAGCCTGTATGTCCTCAGAACTCACACCTTTTATTCCACAGCTTTCAGTCAAGTTCAGTTAAGCTTATTCTCCCACTTTGGGTCCCAGCTGTATAAAAAAGCATTAGAAAAATCCAAGGTAAAAAAAAGCAACAATAGAAAATTGCAGTATAAAAAACCCTAAAAAATTAAGAGTATGCATAAATGTCAAAGTCCAGTGTTAAATGACAAAAAAAAACCATATATATATTAAATGTGATCAGATTGAACAGTGATTAAAAAGGGAGAGGATGGTAGGCTAGGCAATTAAAATAAAAGTTGATCTGAAATGTAAAAATATAAGGTATATATTATATAAAATATAAAAAATTGTAGGCCCACACATATATATATATATATATATATTTTTTTTAAATTAAAAACTAGAAAGTAAACACATTTGTCAGAAGCTTGTGGAGTGGAGAAAGATTGTTTGAGCTCAGTTTGGCCCAGAATGCCCAGTTCTCACGTACTGGCTACTATAGATAGACCATAGACTATAGACCACCAACAGGCTGTCCACATCCGAGATATGCAGGTGAGAATCTCAGGTCTGAACCCAAAAATAAAGAGTTTAAAGTTATAAACTTCAGTTAACACTTTAAAAAGGGCATATTATATGGTCTCACCATTTTAAAATGTAAATGTATTATTATAGCAGAAAAACATACAAAGGCACTCGTATCCTATGACTCAGAATCTTGGCCTAATGCTTTGCGTAGTGCTTCTGTCCACTTTTTAAAAGTCTCTTCTGGCATCTTCTGGTTCCTGTTCCAGGTTCGCTCAGCGTGTGCGGCGTGAGGATGAACAGGTCTACTGAAAATGGAACCATTTCCCAGCCCACCACAGACTGGATCAACATCATCAGCTTGTGGCCAGAAGTCACCTGGATATACTTTTTTGCCTTTGTGATCAATGTCCTGGTGGGCTTGCCGATCAACGTTTGGGTTCTGTGGTTGATCGTGAGAGGGTCAGAAGGTGTGCTGGCCTCAGAAATCTTCACCCTCAACCTGGCCGCGTTAGAGCTGATCTACTGCCTGCAAGTTCCTCTGACTCTGCTAAATGATCTTGTCTTAAATTCAATTCTGTCAAAGCTGCTTTCATTCTTCTTCGGCCTTATTTCCTTCGGCCGTCCCCTGTTCCAGTGCTGCACCTGTGTGGAGCGTTACCTGGCCGTGCTCCACCCCCTCACCTTCCTCAGGTACAGGCCCCTGAGGTACAGGGTGGGGTGCTCGGCTCTGGTCTGGATGATAACATTTGGGGGATGCTTAGCCTTTGTGCTTGTGCAGCTTCTCTCCTGAATTGCACATTTGTGGTGTTTATGATTCTCTTACTCTCTGTGATGTCCTTCTGCTGCCTAGCCGTACTCCGGGCTCTCAGGTCCCCAGGGCCAGGGGAGGGGGAGGGGCAGGGGCCTCACCTGGCCAAGAAGAGGGCCTTCAGGATCATCACAGTCAGCCTGGTGTTTACCTTAGCTAACTACCTTCCTGTGATTGTTGTGGCTTCCCTGCAAGGTCACATCTCAGACAGATCATTTTACACTGTGTCTGCCACCTGCTACTCCCTTTCTGTGTTCTGCTCCTTTCTCCAGCCCCTCCACTTCCTGTTCCGGGCTGGGAAAATGCAGTGCATCATGGGACACTGAGGCATTGGAGTACTGCCTCTCTTACATTCAGAAGATTCTCCACACAGTTAGCAGAGAAGTGGGTCCCAGCTACAAACCACATCACCCTGAGGGGCAGCTAGCACATACAGTGCCCTCCACAATTATTGGCACCCTTGGTGAAGATGTGCAAAACAGGCTATGAAAAAATGTATTTCTTGTTCATCAAAAAAAAAAAAAATCTCAAAAACACCTGTGTCACAATTATTGGCAACCCTGCATTTCATACTTTTTGCACCCTTCCCTTGCCATGATAACAGCACTAAGTCTTCTCCTATAATACTTGATGAGGTGGGAGAACACATAGCAAGGGATCTGAGACCATTTCTCCATACAGAATCTCTCCAGATCCTTCAGTCCTTGGTCCTCGCTTGTGGACTCTCCTCTTCAGCTCAGCCCACAGGTTTTCAATGGGGTTTAGATCAGAGGACTGGGATGGCTATTGCAAAAGTTTGATTTTGGAGGTGGCATCTAATTGTAGTTTTGGAGACTTGGTGACCCCAAGATGCAACAAACTTCTGCAATTCTCCAACTCTGATCCTTGGAGATATTTTTGGCTCTTGAACCACTGTGTGTGGGGCCAAAATACCCTTGTGGTCTCTTCCAGCCAGGTTCATCACAGCTCCAGTTATTTTAAACTTCTTAATTATTGTCTTATTAGTGGAGATGGGCATTTTTAGCCATGTAGCTATTTGTTTATAGCCTGATTTATGAAGGTCAACAACCTTTTGTCTCATTTAATTTGTGTATTCTCTGATCTTCCCAATGTTGATGGGTGACTAAGGGAGTTTGGCCTGGGAGTTTATATGAGGTGTTTATATGAGGTGTGTCACGTCATATTCATACTTCAGTGAAAAAGGAAGTCAAGGATGATCTCTTAAGAGTTCCAAAAGACTCAGTTGAACTTAAAAAAATAATATATATAAATGGGAATATACTTAATTTAGATTTTGTTCATACAAATTTCACCAGGGTGCCAATAATTGTGACACGTTTTTGAGAAAAATGTTATTTTTTCATGAGGATAATTTTTTCTTTTGAATAATATTACTTCAATTAAAGGTTAGATTTCTCTCATATTTTGCGAATAAGATCAAGCTGGTGAACATCAAAACATGTTGTATAACCTTTATTGCTCATCTTTACCAAGGGTGCCAATAATTCTGGAGGGCACTGTATATGGAATGGTGTATGTCAACTGGAATCCTCTAAGCTCCCCTGGACACCACAATAAAATAAAGAGCAATCTGAATCAAATACAACTTTTAAAATATCAATTGAATGTTTGAATCTCCATGTAAATCATAGCTGTTTCAGTTTGGACTGTTCATTTTCCTGGCCGCACCAATTTCATTTGTTATTTTTGGAATGGCCAATCTTATTCTCAAGCCGTACTCACTGCAACCTGTCAATTGAAGAGAAAACAAGAACGCGCTCTTCTCTGAAACACGGGATGTCGGCTGCCACTTCTTTTCATGCTGCAGTTCACAAGTTAAGTGCAGACGTGAGTCGGAGAAAGACAGTTCATTCTCTACTTTATACAGGTGGACTGTGGGCACTCGACTGACAAGCGGGCGTGTGATGAGACACGGACAACCCCAAATTAATCCCTCCCTCCCTGGGCGATGCTAACTAGGCGCCACTTAGCACACGGTCTGGATTCGATACCAGTGCAGGATGCAGACCGTGGGGCTCATCCACACACTAGAACAGTGTCTTAACAGGATGCAGAGCGTGGGGCTTATCCACACACTGCAACAATGTCTTAACAGGATGCAGACCGTAGGGCTCATCCACACACTGCAACAGTGCCTTAACGAGATGCACGATTTTGAAATTAATGTCTTTGTTAATGTTTTCTTTTTAGCCAATTACAAGTAGAGAGCCTACATTCAGAAGTGTGAATTTTCATTTTGTTTCTCATTTCCACATTTTGTATCTAACCAAATGAATAAATTAACTTAAATATTCAATCCAATTTTGTGTTGGTTTTGAGTTGGTTGATTTTTACCGGTGTACCATTGATCAACTGATACATTTAAATTTGAAGATTAAATAAATTCTTATTTAAGATAATACTTTTAATCATTTAAATCTGTTCAATGTTTTGAATATGACCTGGATTAAGATCGGCTAAGACTCAAATTTGATAAAATCCTACTATTCATTCATTGGACATATTTATGGGGGTTTTTTCCTGGTAGTTTGGCAAATTTGTTTTGGTGTTGTGGAAATATATGGGCTGCTCCCCTTCCCCCGGGAATCATGTACATTCATACAAAATAAGCCTTCCCCCAAATACCTGCTAACAACCTGTTTGAAAGGACTTCAGCAGTTTCAGGGTATGGCTGGATAGTATCACTGGTTTGTTCCAATTTGTTTTTGATACCCACTTCGTTAATGGATGTTCATTGTCATCACTTCTGCCTTGCGTGCGCTGTTCGATTTATTGCATTATTTGCATAGCAGTTCACCTCATTATTATTCCTAGTTTTTGTGTACATTCATATAAAATGTAATACTTCAGATAAATAGATAGAATGATGATAATTATATTAATAATTATTCATAATAATAATTATGATTATTAATAGTCATCATAATAATATATTGTGCCTCAACACCCCTCATAAAGGAGACGGGGGAGGAACACATTTACAGATTTCTAAGAAGTCAGACACAAAAATATATTTTTCAAAATTGATGAGCAAAACATTTATTTTAAAAGCAAGTTACAGGTATTCTGCTTATCACTGTCAATGAGTTGAAGAAAGAGGTAAGGGTGGCTGTTCAGACTACCCTATTCTCCACAGTCAGAGAGCTGAAGAGTCTGCTCTGTTCATCTTCTCCACACTCCACACTATGGGACACAGTAAGCACTACCCATGGCCCATGTGACACCACCCCTGACCTGAAAAATCATGGTGGCCATAAGCATGCCTTTGTGGTCTAATGGGAAAACCATTTTAAAAAAAAACATTTTATCTGGCTATAATGCAGCATCAATGTCTTAAGTGAAGACTGGGAAATTCATCAGACACGAATCAACACAGGATTGAGCAATATAACAACACATAACAGCGAGATGATCTATTCCAGTCTGCTCACCTAGGACTGAAATACACCTATCAGGGAGACACTGGATCTACAGTGCCCAAAATTATGGTTGAGTTGTCCGGACATCAACCTTACAGAGAATCTGTGGCACAACTTTAAAATTGCAGTCCTTGATGACAATCAAGCAACTTGAGCCAGAGTCAGCACAATTCTACCATGAAGGAAATGCAAACATCGTGACAAACAAGTGTGTAGAAACTAGGGCAGTGACGGTAAAAAAAAAGTGTCACACAAAGTTTACAACTCAATCTGTTTGTTGTTTGGCTCTTTGCAGACTTATATACGATTTAAATTAAAAAATAAAACAAAGGATGCAACTAAATATAGTTCACCCCTTGTAATTGTGTGTTTAAATCAATTGAAATCATTCACTCATTTGAATTAAGAAACATTTTGCTTGTTTGGGTTATCAGCTTATCGGATCTAGTAGCCTACTATATTTAGCTACTCACTTTTTCCATTGTGGCATAACGTGAAGGATGATGCTCACGCAGGTGGAATGCAAGGTTTGGTGTGTTCCTCCTCTGGCCATTACATTTCCCACATTCTCTACAGATGAGAGATCCATTCTCAACAACAACACCTTTTTTTCTGAATCCAAAGTGAGTCCACATGGGTGAACGAGTTCACTTTTTGGGGGGATATAATTCATCATTACAGACCGCCTTGGTATCGGAATTAGCATCAGACATCGCAAGTTTCATAATGAACTCCAACCTGAGGTTTACGCCATGTAGCTAGCTAGCTAGAGCCCTTTTCCATTGCACAAAAAAACGAGAACTAGAACTTTTGGTACTTTTTTGGCATTACAAAACATGAACCTGGGTTTTCCATTTGCCAAGGTTCCTGTTCCGCATAGTTCTTGTTGTTGATTTGTGGTGCCTGTTCAAGATGTGGTACCATATAATAGCTACCTACCCTTGACAAATGTGAGGGAGCTGTCTGCACGTGCGCATTTGCATTGTAAACAAAACAAAATTCAGCCAAAGAGATGGTGGGATTAAAGGCCATTAGCAGACACCCCAGGTCCAGTATTATATTATTTAGTATGGGTTATTTAGACATTTTAGTAGGGTAACGGTTTACTTTTTTTCCCCCGCATGAAAATAGCTTTTGCCACATGATTTACTGTAGCCGTGTTTCCACTGCATGAACTTTCCCCAGGAACTAGGAACCTTTAGAGGAACTCACTGCGTGATATTATATGTTTATTGACATCAGTGACAAGTTAGCTAGCTAGTTAGCAACAAAAACATGAAATCAGAACGATGTTTGCATATCCGATGTTTTTTTAACGAAATGTCGTTATTTTACACAAACAGACTTTTCATGAAGTGAAAAGGCTAAATAAAGAATTATATGCGTCAGCGGACTAATTTGACTAACCTTCGCGGTTCTTTAGACCCCTGTGGAAACGCAGACTACAATGGACTGAAGGAACCTTTTAGTTCCTTGAAAATAGTCCCTGGGTCTACAAGTTCCGGGGACTTTTGGGTGAAAATGCAGCTTATCACAGTATTACGTTAAGTTTAGGATAGTACAATTTCATATTTTAATATCATGGTATACCGTCATACCGGTATACCGTCACACCCCTAGTAGAAATGTACACAGGAGTATGTATGGTGCTACTGTAGTGAGAAGCCCGGCGCCCCTCTCCTCCCGAATGTAAGTGTAACATTAATGTGTGGGGTATGAATACCTATGCAAGGAGCACATTTCAGTTTTTTCTTTTTCTTAAAAATATTTTCTGACATCTAATAGCATGTTGAAATAATACATTTTGAGCACCAGTATTTTGAATTAAGATATCATGGAACTATAATAATAATATATGCCATTTAGCAGACGCTTCTATCCAAAGCAACAGTAGAGAATGCATACTTTTTTTTTAACCCGTAACCTAAGCGTTAGCAATGCTGTGCTCTACCTACTTAAGCCACACAGAACCATAGAACCAATTTCAATGTATCATTCATAGTCCAGTAAAATGTGACAACTGGTTCAGGGTTTAAATGAAATGCCTTTCTGCAAGGCACTGTACCTGTATAATCAAATGTAATTCATTACTTTCAATTCTCAACTGAAAACTGTGTGGCGTCGTGTTGTTGTGTCGCCCATTACTGCCTCTCCAGCCCCTCACACCTCAGTGTGTGTTTGATGTGGGTTGTGTGTTTGTTTGCAAAGCAGCTGTCATCCTTAATAATGATAAATGACTCATTTTACTGCATAGAATAACATACGCCATGCAGTGTGGTGTTTCACCTGCACATTCGCCTCAGTTGCTAATAACCTCTTATAGAACCAAGACTACCACTTAAACACCAGCACTTCTCCTTCAGCCAAGGTCTGAGTATTACTTTATCACTCCATCCTTCCTTCTATCACTCCATCCTCTCTCCCTGTCTTTCAGTCTATCAGTCTACATGCCTCTATCCCTGTCTTTCAATCAATCGATCAGTGTGCTTGTCTGTTCTCGTACTGTGTCAGCCAGTTTTTTAAATGTGTATTCTTCACAAACTTGCATGATTGAAACGGCAGTTTGCGATTGCTACAAGGGGACAAAATGCGTTGTGTTTGTAGGTTGTGTATTTTCTTGTGTGTCCTGGGAAGGACTGGCCTCTGCTTCCCCCTCCGTTAATTCTGACATGTTATCATTTCTTAAGTAGCAATTCAATCGAGTCCCACAGATCAGGCCTAAAAACATTTTGGGTAATTAATAATTAACTGTATAGCAACAGTAATTGTATATAAACAGTTAACTGATACTTTATTTAGTATTTACTAATGATGAAACATTACTCAGTGCTTTCATGTGAAATATTTAGGAACATCAAACATTTGTTTTCTAAATGCGGTACACTGATTTGCACAAGTGCTTAACATTACATTTACATTTACATTTTAAGCATTTAGCAGACGCTCTTATCCAGAGCGACTTACAAGATGTGCATTAATACAAGGTAAGAACAATCATAGTTAGCGCACAAGATCAGTGCAGTAAAACAGCAATAAACATCATTGCAGGCGTCTGCGTATCATACCTGTAACACTGGGAAATAAAAGGTTAGTGGGGGTTTTTTTGGGGGGTTTAAATAGTGTAGAACAAGTAAACAGTGGTGACGACAGATTGACTAGACCGACAGTGTTCAGTGGTAGTGGAGTCTGAAGAGGTGGGTTTTGAGTCTCTTGCAGAAGATTGGAAGTGATTCCGCAGTCCTGACCGACTGAACATAGTGTGGTGGATGCATTTGCATTGATCATTAAGGATTTAGACACACGTCTTTCAAAGGCTAAACAGGTTATGTTAACCATAAGACTCAAGATTGACCTTTTATTTAGCAAAAGTGTAGTTTGGCTCCATGTTTTAATGCTGAGCTGGGTGGTCAGAAACAGCCTGCTGATTGGCCGATCACTGAAAGAGCCCTCTCTAGGTTTAAAAGCACAGCCCAGCCTGTATGTCCTCAGAACTCACACCTTTTATTCCACAGCTTTCAGTCAAGTTCAGTTAAGCTTATTCTCCCACTTTGGGTCCCAGCTGTATAAAAAAAGCATTAGAAAAATCCAAGGTAAAAAAAAGCAACAATAGAAAATTGCAGTATAAAAAACCCTAAAAAAACTAAGAGTATACATAAATTTCAAAGTCCAGTGTTAAATGACAAAAAAAATACATATATATATTAAATGTGATCAGATTGAACAGTGATCAGACACGGTGACATGGCTGCTGGAGATGTGCCCCGAAATATAGTCCGGGTGAACCCCCCCTAGGCTTGAGGTGGGAAAAGGATAGCCCCTCGGCCCCAAGCCTAGGGGAGCAGGAAAAAAAACATACCCAAACGAAGAAGAAGAAGTGATTAAAAAGGGGAGAGGAAGGTAGGCTCGGCAATTAAAATAAAAGTTGATCTGAAATGTGAAAATATAAAAATATGTAATAATAATAATAATAATGCTAATATAAAAAGCCGGCACGAGCCGGCACGAGTCCATCGAGGAGCAGGAAAAGGCGTCCATGGTAGAATTCCGTCTCGGAAGAGGCGGATAATTCGGCCCGGAGATAATGTCTCGCCCCGGAGGACGGGCGGCGGACTCGTGGGGGAAGGGGAATTGAGATAAATAGAGGGTATAATTGGCAACCAATTTGGGAGAAAAACGGGGAAAAATTTGAAATAAATAAAAAAATTAAAAAAAAGAGTGAAAGAGTTTCTTGGTGATAGTTTACTGCAGGTGCAACCCATTTTCCGAAACATGCATGCATTAGTCGCATGCGCTCGTTATGTCACATTTGTTCTTACATTTTGGAGCATCTCGGTAAATTGGGAGAAGACTCCGCAATGGTGAGTTATCTGAATATGACAGTCATCAGGGGGCGAGTTATCCAATAAAATATTAAAAGTATGACACTGTATTATTGTATTACTACATTATTTTAGGGAATTACTATTATGGCACCAAAAAAACAACTAAGTAAAATAAAAAGATTTAACACTTTAAAAGATTTAGCAATTAATCACAGTTTTAGTTTTTTTTCATTCAAAACTAGAAAGTAAACACATTTGTCAGAAGCTTGTGGAGTGGAGACAGATTGTTTGAGCTCAGTGTGGCCCAGACTGCCCAGTTCTCCCGTACTGGCCACTATGGATGTTCATATAGGAGGCTTTATTTAGATCAGCTATGAGGGGAAGATTGACTTTATTCAGTGGGCACACCACCAACAGGCTGTCCACATCCAAGATATGCAGATGAGAATCTCAGGTCTCAAAAATAAAGAGAAGTTATAAACTTCAGTTAACACTTAAAAAAGGGCATATTATATGGTCTCACCATTTTAAAATGTAAATGTGTTATTATAGCAGAAAAACATACAAAGGAACTTGTATCCTATGAATCAGAATCTTAGCCTAATGCTTTGCGTAGTGCTTCTGTCCACTTTTTCAAAGTTTCTTCTGGCATCTTCTGGTTCCTGTTCCAGGTTCGCTCAGCGTGTGCGGTGTGAGGATGAACAGGTCTACCGAAAATGAAAACGGAACCATTTCCCCTTCTCTCGTCCCTGCTGAGCACACCGTAGTATGGTACATCATCAACAACTGGTGGCCAGAAGTCACCTGGATATTCTTTTTTGCCTTTGTGAGCAATGTCCTGGTGGGCTTGCCGCTCAACGTTTGGGTTCTGTGGTTGATCGTGAGAGGGTCAGAAGGTGTGCTGGCCTCAGAAATCTTCACCCTCAACCTGGCTGCGTTAGAGCTGATCTACTGCCTGCATCTTCCTCTGGCTGTGCTTAATATTACTGTCTTAAATTCAATTCTGTCAAAGACACTTTCATTCTTCTACGGCCTTATTTTCTCCGGCCGTCCCCTGTTCCAGTGCTGCATCTGTGTGGAGCGTTACCTGGCCGTGCTCCACCCCCTCACCTTCCTCAGGTACAGGCCCCTGAGGTACAGGGTGGGGTGCTCGGCTCTGGTCTGGATGATAACATTTGGGGGCTGCTTAGCCTTTGTGCTTCTGCAGCTTCTTGCCCTGAATTACGCACTTGGGTTTCTTTGGATTCTCTTACTCTCTGTGATGTCCTTCTGCTGCCTAGCCGTACTCCGGGCTCTCAGGTCCCCGGGGCCGGCGGAGGGGGAGGGGCAGGGGCCTCACCTGGCCAAGAAGAGGGCCTTCAGGATCATCACAGTCAACCTGGTGTTTACCTTAGCTAACTACCTCCCTTTGATTGTTGTGGCTTCCCTGAAAGGTCACATCGCAGACAGATCATTTAGCATCATGTACGCCACCTGCTTCTTCCTCTCTGTGTTCTGCTCCTTTGTCCAGCCCCTCCACTTCCTGTCCCGGGCTGGGAAGCTGCAGTGCATTGTGGGACACTGAGGCATTGGAGAACCACCTCTCCTACATTTAGAAGATTCTCCACACAGTTGAAGTGGGCCCCAGCTACAAACCACATCACCCCGAGGGGCAGCTAGCATGTACAGTGCCCTCCACAATTATTGGTACCCTTGGTGAAGATGAGTAAAAAAGGCTATGAAAAAATGTATTTCTTGTTCATCAGCTCAATTTTGCTCAAAATATGAGATATCTTACCTTTAATTGAAGTAAAATTATTCAAAGAAAAAAAATCCTTATCAAAAAATTACAAAAATTCTCAAAAACACGTGTCTCAAAACACAGGCAACCCTGCATTTCATACTTTTTGCACCCTTCCCTTGCCATGATAACAGCACTAAGTCTTCTCCTATAATACTTGATGAGGTGGGAGAACACATAGCAAGGGATCTGAGACCATTCCTCCATACAGAATCTCTCCAGATCTTTCAGAGTCCTTGGTCCTCGCTTGTGGACTCTCCTCTTCAGCTCACTCCACAGGTTTTCAATGGGGTTTAGATCAGAGGACTGGGATGGCTATTGCAAAAGCTTGATTTTGGAGGTGGCATCTAATTGTAGTTTTGGAGACTTGGTGACCCCAAGATGCAACAAACTTCTGCAATTCTCCAACTCTGATCCTTGGAGATATTTTTGGCTCTTGAACCACTGTGTGTGGGGCCAAAATACCCTTGTGGTCTCTTCCAGCCAGGTTCATCACAGCTCCAGTTATTTTAAACTTCTTAATTATTGTCTTATTAGTGGAGATGGGCATTTTTAGCCATGTAGCTATTTGTTTATAGCCTGATTTATGAAGGTCAACAACCTTTTGTCTCATTTAATTTGTGTATTCTCTGATCTTCCCAATGTTGATGGGTGACTAAGGGAGTTTGGCCTGGGAGTTTATATGAGGTGTTTATATGAGGTGTGTCATGTCATATTCATACTTCAGTGAAAAAGGAAGTCATGGATGATCTCTTAAGAGTTCCAAAAGACTCAGTTGAACATAATAATACAGTGGCACCTCGGCCCACAAACTTCGCGAACCGAAATAATTTTTCCCATTGAAATTAATGTAAATCCAATTAATCCATTCTCCAGCCCCAGAAACACTTTTTAAAAACTTTTTTATGGGTTTATGTGTGGCAAAAATATAGAAAGGAATTAAAGATAACCTTAATTATAGAAAAATACATTAATACTAAAATAAAACATAATAATTGTACACTCTACCTTTGTGGTTGACAGTTTCTGGCACTCCTTTAGCCACATCAGCCGCCTTTAGCGCATCTTTGTTCTTTAGGATAGTACAGATCGTCGATTTAGCCATGCCGTACTGCTTGGCGAGATCGGAAACACGAACACCACTCTCACGTTTAGCTAATATTTCCTTCTTCGTTTCTACTGTAATACGCTTAGGCTTCTTAACACCACTATCAGTAGCACTTTTCACTTTCTTGGGAGCCATAATGAGGGCAAATTTAATGGAAATAGCACAAAAAGAAAGTGTATCAAAGGAGAACACAACGACGAACGATGGAAACAACGCTGAGTACTAACGAGCTGAGTACTAACGTGCACCGAGGGCTTGTTCGCGGGCCGAGTGAAAATTTGTTCGGAAAGTGTGTTCGTGGGCCAATTTGTTCGTGAGTAGGGGCGTTCGCGGGCCGAGGTTCCACTGTATATA
Source organism: Aldrovandia affinis (assembly GCA_029706075.1). NCBI lineage: Eukaryota > Metazoa > Chordata > Actinopteri > Notacanthiformes > Halosauridae > Aldrovandia > Aldrovandia affinis. The sequence goes on from JAINUG010000410.1 coordinate 14,075, forward strand.
TAAATGGGAATATACTTAATTTAGATTTTGTTCATACAAATTTCACCACGGTGCCAATAATTGTGACACGTTTTTTGAGAAAAATTGTATTTTTTCATGAGGATAATTTTTTCTTTTGAATAATATTACTTCAATTAAAGGTTAGATTTCTCTCATATTTTGCGAATAAGATCAAGCTGGTGAACATCAAAGACATGTTTTATAACCTTTATTGCTCATCTTTACCAAGGGTGCCAATAATTCTGGAAGGCACTGTATATGGAATGGTGTATGTCAACTGGAATCCTCTAAGCTCCCCTGGACACCACAATAAAATAAAGAGCAATCTGAATCAAATCCAACTTTTAAAATATCAATTGAATGTTTTAATCCCAATGTAAATCATAGCTGTTTCGGTTTCGACGGTCCATTTTCCTGGCCGCACCAATTTCATTTGTTATTTTTGGAATGGCCAATCTTATTCTCAAGCCGTACTCACTGCAACCTGTCAATTGGAGAGAGAACAAGAACGCGCTCTTCTCTGAAACACGGGATGTCGGCTGCCACTTCTTTTCATGCTGCAGTTCACAAGTTAAGCATGCGCAGACATGAGTCGGAGAAAGACAGTTCATTCTCTACTTTATACAGGTGGACTGTGGGCACTCGACTGACAAGCGGGCGTGTGATGAGACACGGACAACCCCAAATGAATCCCTCCCTCCCTGCGCAACGCTAACTAGGCGCCACTTAGCACACGGTCTGGATTCGATACCAGTGCCTTAACAGAATGCAGACCGTGGGGCTCATCCACACACTAGAACTGTGTCTTAACAGGATGCAGACCGTGGGGCTCATCCACACACTAGAACAGTGTCTTAACAGGATGCAGACCGTGTTACGTTCTGAGTGTCTGTTCTGTTTGTTTTTGTACTTTGTTTATTTATCATTCTTCGAGTACTGTTATGTTCTGAGTGTCTGTTCTGTTTGTTTTTGTACTTTGTTTATTTATCTTTATTCGAGTCATGTTTCTTTCACGTTCTGTTCCCCGTCTGTTATTGTTCCTGTTCCTGATCCACTCCTTGTCTTTGTCTTTTGCACTTCGGGAGTTTATACATTTCGGGTTTCCTCCGTCTTTGCTTATTATCTCGTTTTCTTCCTTCTTACCTTCTAGATTGCACTTTGTATATATTAGTTAGATGTGTACAGTACTAACCAACTAATCTACTAACATTAGGGATTTAGATTAGGTTACTAACACTACTAATCACTAATTATCTCACGCTTCTGACTATCGCTGTCTTTCTCGCTCATTATCCTATCTCTGTTAGCTTTTCACTTTCCCTTTCATTCGCACGCTGATTCTCTCTATGCATTCCTCCCCTTCTAACTATGCACGTGTCTGCCTGTTCTTCCAGGTCGTTTATTGTCTATGTGTCTGTCATTCCCAGTCCGTGTCTTTCGTTTCCCCTCGTTAATCTAATAACGAATTCCTCGTTATTAGATTAACGATTCCCATTGTTTTCACCTGTGTTCCTTCCCTCTCTCCTCCCAGTCACACCTGAGTCCTATTGTGTTTTCCTTCCCTGCCTGTATATTAGTTCAGTGTTCATGTTTATTCCTGGTATATCTGTTCTTTGTTCTTGTTCTTTCCCGGGTCAGTATTGATTCTATTTCCCTGAGCCTACCTTTCCGAAGCCAGAGTTATTAGCATTTCCCGAGACTACCCTTTGATTACGACCCCGAGCCTGCCCAGCGATTTTGTCCTTTTGCCCTTCTGATTCCTTAGTATCGACCTTTTGACTGCCCTATTACTACTTCTCTCTGCCTCGCGATTTTGTACCTCTGATTCCCTGATTCTTGGTTTTGACCCCTGCCTGTGAATAAACAACTCTTTTGCCTAATCCCTGATCTGCGTCTGGGTCCTTACCGCGGTCGTCACAGGACGTACTGACCAAGATGGACCCAGCAGATCCAGACCAGCTCCACTTCGCCCTCGAGCAGCAAGGTGCCATGCTCGGACGGCACCAGGACCATCTGGAGCGTGTGACTGAACACCTGCAGTCTCTCACCTCCGGTTTGGCTGAGCTTACCCTCACGCTGCGAGCTCCGGTCATTAACCCCGCACCCCAGCATGCCGCGGCGCCACTTCAACCCGAGCCTTCCTCCGCGCCAGTGCGCGAACCACGTCTGCCTCCTCCTGAGAGATACGCAGGGAACCGGGAGGTTGCCGTGCGTTCCTGACGCAGTGCCAGTTGATCTTCCAACTGCAGCCATCCACGTTTCCCAGCGAATTATCCCGGTCGCCACGTCATCACCCAACTGACCGGTCGTGCCAAGTCCTGGGCTACCACCGCATGGGAGGGCTCTCTTCCCTGCTGTCAGAGCTTTGACCGGTTGTCCGAGGAGATGAGGAGGGTCTTCGACCGGTCCAAGCAGGGTCACGACGCGGCTCGGGAGATGCTCTACCTACGCCAGGAGGGAGGGTCGGTGTCGGATTACGCCATTCGTTTCCAGACCTTGGCTAACGCCTGTGGCTGGGGAAGGAAGGCGCTGTACGACGCCTTCATCTGTGGACTCTCCGAACATCTTAAGGACGAGATCCTGACTCGTGACCTGCCAGAGTCCTTCGATGACCTGATCAGCCTTGCCATCCGCGTGGACTCCCGGCTTCAGGAGCGTCGTCGCTGGCGTAGTTCCGGAGGTTTTCCCGGGTCTGGGAGGACCGGGGTCAGGTCACCGATCGGTGCCTACAACCACCCTAGAGCAGCTCCATCTACCCCGGAGCCTGAACCCATGCAGCTGGATCGGACCCGCCTTTCTCGTCAGGAGCGTGACCGCAGGATGGCCAACCGATCCTGTCTCTACTGCGGTGAGTCTGGGCACTTCATTTCCAACTGCCTACTAAGAAGCCAACGCCCACTAGTTAAGCGAGGAGCACTAGTGGGTGTCATTCCTATTGAACGCTCCGAAACAACGGACCTGCCTCTGGCGAGTGTGCCACTCCCCCCGGTTCCCCTGTCCCCTAAGTCCCGTGCCAGCCTCCTGCTTGTTCCCCTCTCCCCTGTTGCATCCCTTCTTCTGTTCCGAGTTCTGTTCGAGTTCCCTTCCCCTGTTTTCCGAGAAATTTTCTGCCTGTCTGAGATCCTGCTCCGTGTTTTGCCCTTTGCCTGTCTGAGATCCTGCTCCGTGTTTTGCCCCTTGCCTGTCTGAGATCCTGCTCCGTGTTTTGCCCTTGCCTGTCTGAGATCCTGTCCCGTGTTTTGCTCCTTGCCTGTCTGAGATCCCGCCACGTGTTTTGACCTGTAAGATCCCACCCTGTGTTTTGCCCCTTGTCTGCCTGGCTTTCTCCCTTCTCCTAGTATCCTGGTCTGTCTGTTTTTCTGTTTTTGTGTGCCTCCTGTTGGAACGCCATGAGGCGTTCCTTTGGGAGGGGGTACTGTTACGTTCTGAGTGTCTGTTCTGTTTGTTTTTGTACTTTGTTTATTTATCATTCTTCGAGTACTGTTATGTTCTGAGTGTCTGTTCTGTTTGTTTTTGTACTTTGTTTATTTATCTTTATTCGAGTCATGTTTCTTTCACGTTCTGTTCCCGTCTGTTATTGTTCCTGTTCCTGATCCACTCCTTGTCTTTGTCTTTTGCACTTCGGGAGTTTATACATTTCGGTTTTCCTCCGTCTTTGCTTATTATCTCGTTTTCTTCCTTCTTACCTTCTAGATTGCACTTTGTATATATTAGTTAGATGTGTACAGTACTAACCAACTAATCTACTAACATTAGGGATTTAGATTAGGTTACTAACACTACTAATCACTAATTATCTCACGCTTCTGACTATCGCTGTCTTTCTCGCTCATTATCCTATCTCTGTTAGCTTTTCACTTTCCCTTTCATTCGCACGCTGATTCTCTCTATGCATTCCTCCCCTTCTAACTATGCACGTGTCTGCCTGTTCTTCCAGGTCGTTTATTGTCTATGTGTCTGTCATTCCCAGTCCGTGTCTTTCGTTTCCCCTCGTTATTCTATTAGCGAATTCCCTCGTTATTAGATTAACGATTCCCATTGTTTTCACCTGTGTTCCTTCCCTCTCTCCTCCCAGTCACACCTGAGTCCTATTGTGTTTTCCTTCCCTGCCTGTATATTAGTTCAGTGTTCATGTTTATTCCTGGTATATCTGTTCTTTGTTCTTGTTCTTTCCCGGGTCAGTATTGATTCTATTTCCCTGAGCCTACCTTTCCGAAGCCAGAGTTATTAGCATTTCCCGAGACTACCCTTTGATTACGACCCCGAGCCTGCCCAGCGATTTTGTCCTTTTGCCCTTCTGATTCCTTAGTATCGACCTTTTGACTGCCCTATTACTACTTCTCTCTGCCTCGCGATTTTGTACCTCTGATTCCCTGATTCTTGGTTTTGACCCCTGCCTGTGAATAAACAACTCTTTTGCCTAATCCCTGATCTGCGTCTGGGTCCTTACCGCGGTCGTCACAGACCGTGGGGCTCATCCACACACTAGAACAGTGCCTTAACAGAATGCAGACCGTGGGGCTCATCCACACACTAGAACAGTGTCTTAACAGGATGCAGACCGTAGGGCTTATCCACACACTGCAACAGTGCCTTAACAAGATGCAAGATTTTGAAATGATTGTCTTTGTTAATGTTTTCTTTTTAGCCAATTACAAGTAGTGAGCCTACATTCAGAAGTGTGAATTTTCATTTTGTTTTTCATTTCCACATTTTCTATCTAACCAAATGAATAAATGAACTTAAATATTTAATCCAATTTTGTGTTGGTTTTGAGTTTGTTGATTTTTACCGGTGTACCGTTGATCAACTGATACATTTAAATTTGAAGATTAAATAAATTTGTATTTAAGATAATACTTTTAATGATTTAAATCTGTTCAATGTTTTGAATATGACCTGGATTAAGATCGGCTACAACTCAAATTTGATAAAATCCTACTACACGTCCATTCATTGGACATATTTATGGTTGGTTTTTTTCCTGGTAGTTTGGCGAATTTGTTTTCGTGTTGTGGAAATATGTTCCCCCGGGAATCATGTACATTCATACAAAACAAGCCTTCCCCCAAATACCTGCTAACAACCTGTTTGAAAGGACTTCAGCAGTTTCAGGGTATGGCTGGATAGTATCACTGGTTTGTTCCAATTTGTTTTTGATACCCACTTCGTTAATGGATGCTCATTGTCACCACTTCTGCCTTGCGTGCGCTGTTCGATTTATTGCATTATTTGCATAACAGTTCACCTCATTATTATTCCTAGTTTTTGTGTACATTCATATAAAATGTATAACTTCAGATAAATAGATAGAATGATGATAATTATATTAATAATTAGTCATAATAATTATTATGATTATTAATAGTAATAATAATAATAGATTGTGCTTCAACACCCCTCATAAAGGAGACGGGGGAGGAACACATTTACAGATTTCTAAGAAGTCTAAGAAAATATATTTTTCAAAATTGATGACCAAAACATTTATTTTAAAAGCAAGTTACAGGTATTCTGCTTATCACTGTCAATGAGTTTAAAAAGAGGTAAGGGTGGCTGTTCAGACACCCTATTCTCCACAGTCAGAGAGCTGAAGAGTCTGCTCTGTTCATCTTCTCCACACTCCACACTATGGGACACAGTAAGCACTACCCATGGCCCATGTGACACCACCCCTGACCTGAAAAATCATGGTGCTATAAGCATGCTTTTGTGGTCTAATGGGAAAACATCACGTATGCCACAAAGTCAACACTGCCCATGTTTTATCTGGCTATAATGCGGCATCGACTGGGAAATTCATCAGACACGAATGAACACAGGATTGAGCAATATAACAACAAAGAACAGCGAGATGATCTATTCCAGTCTGCTCACAACAACACATTGATGAACAAGTTAGCTTTTTGGGGGATATCATTGAAATCGCAAGTTTTACAATGGACTGTAAACGGAGGTTTACGCCGTGTAGCTAGCTAGCTAGAGCCCTTTTCCATTGCACAAAAAAATGAGAACCAGAACTTTTGGTACTTTTTTGGCAATAGAAAATGGGAACCTGGGTTTTCCATTTGCCAAGGTTCCAGTTCCGCATAGTTCTTGTTGTTGATTTGTGGAGCCTGTTCAATATGTGGTACCATATAATAGCTACCTACCCTTGAGAAATGCGAGGGAGCTGTCTGCACGTGCGCATTTGCGTTGTAAACAAATAAAAATGCAGCCAGAGAGATGGTGGGATTAAAAGACATTGGCAAACCCAGGTCCAGTATTATATTATTTAGTATGGGTTATTTAGACATTTTAGTAGGGTAACGGTTGAAATATTTATTTTTTTCTCGCATGGAAATAGCTTTTGCAACATGACTTACTGTAGCCGCGTTTCCACCACAAAACTTTCCCCAGAAACTAGGAACCTTTAGAGGAAGTCACTGCGTGATATTATATGTTTATTGATATCAGTGACAAGTTAGCTAGCTAGCTAGCAACAAAAACATGGTCACGAAATGTTGTTATTTTAAACAACCAGACTTTTCAGGAAGCGAAAAGGCTAAATAAAGAATTACATGTGTCAGCGGACTAATTTGCCTAATCTTCATGGTTCTTTAGATCCCTTTGGAAACGCAGACTACAATGGATTGAAGGAACCTTTTAGTTCCTTGAAAATAGTCCCTGGGACTAAAAGTTCCTGGGACTTTTTGGTGGAAACGTGGCTTTTCACAGTATTAAGTTTAGGATAGAACGATTTCATATTTTAATATCGTGGTATACCGTCATACCGGTGTACCAACACACCCCTAGTAGAAACCTACACAAATGCCACCCCCCTCCTCCCAAATGTAAGTGTAACATTAATGTGTGGGGTATGAATACCTATGCAAGGAGCACATTTCAGTTTTTCTTTTTCTTAAAAATATTTTCTGACATAAATCTAATAGCATTTAAAAATAATTCATTTTGAACTGAGATATCATGGAAATATAATAATAATATATGCCATTTAGCAGACGCTTCTATCCAAAGCGACAGTAGTGAATGTATAAAAAAATTTGAACCCACAACCTAAGCATTACCAATGCCGTGCTCTACCTACTTAAGCCACACAGAACCACAGAACGGATGTCAATGTATCATTCATAGTCCAGTAAAACGTGACAACTGGTTCAGGGTTTAAATGCCTTTTTGCAAGGCACTGTACCTGTATAATCAAATGTAATTCATGACTTTCAATTCTCAACTGAAAACTGTGTGGCGTCGTGTTGGTGTGTCGCCCATTACTGCCTCTCCTACCCCTCGAACCTCAGTGTGTATTTGATGTGGGTTGTGTGTTTGTTTGCAAAGCAGCTGTCATCCTAAATAATGATAAATGACTCATTTTACTGCATAGAATAACATACGCCATACAGTGTGGTGTTTCACCTGCACATTCGCCTCAGTTGCTAACAACCTCTTATAGAACCAAGACTACCACTTAAACACCAGCACTTCTCAAGGTCTGAGTATTACTTTATCACTCCATCCTTCCTTCTATCACTCCATCCTCAATTTCTGTCTTTCAGTCTATCAGTCTACATGCCTCTATCCCTGTCTTTCAATCAATCAATCAGTGTGCTTGTCTGTTCTTGTACCGCGTCAGCCTGTTTTTTTAATGCGTATTCTTCACAAACTTGCGTAATCGAAATGGTAGTTTGCGATTGCTACAAGGGGACAAAATGCGTTGTGTTTGTAGGTTGTGTATTTTCTTGTGTGTCCTGGGAAGGACTGGCCTCTGCTTCCCCCTCCGTTAATTCTGACACGTTGTCATTTCTTAAGTAGCAATTTAATCGAGTCCCACAGATCAGGCCTAAAAACATTTTGGGTAATTAATAATTAACTGTACAGCAATAGTAGTATTGTATATAAACAGTTAACTGATACTTTATTTAGTATTTACTAATGATGAAACATTACTCAGCGCTTTCATGTGAAATATTTAGAAGCATCAAAACATTTGTTTTCCGAATGTGGTCCACTGATTTGCACGAGTGCTTAACATAGTGTGGTGGATTTATTTGCATTGATTATTAAGGATTTAAACACACATTTTGCAAGGGCAAAATTTAAACATCTAAATGAGTATGTTAACCATAAGATTCAAGATTTACCTTTTATTTTGCAAAGTGTAGTCTGACTCCATATTTCAATGCCCAGTTTAATGCTGGGTGGTCAGAAACAGCCTGCTGATTGGCCGATCACTGAAAGAGCCCTCTCTAGGTTTAAAAGCACAGCCCAGCCTGTATGTCCTCAGAACTCACACCTTTTAGTCCACAGCTTTCAGTTAAGTTCAGTCAAGCTTATTCTCCCATTTTGGGTCCCAGCTGTATACAAAAAGCATTACAAAAATGTTAAAAATAAAAAACTCAAAAAAAACCTGAAAAAACAAAGAGTATACATAAATCTCATAAAGTCCAGTGGCAAATTATTTTTTTAAATCTCTCTCTCTATATATATATATATATTAAATGTGATCAGATTGAACAGTGATACAAAGGGGAGAAGACAGTAGGCTAGGCAATTAAAATACAAGATAGCAACAAAAAAAAGGTTTATCTGAAATGTAGGCCCACACATATATATTCTTTCTTTTTGACATTTGAGCTTGGTGTGTCATCATTTGTTTTAAGAGCGAAAGAGTTTCTTGCTGACAGTTTACTGCAGGTGCAACCCAGTTTCCGAAACATGCATGCATTAGTCGCATGCGCTCGTTATGCCGCATTTTCTCTTCAATTTTGGAGCATCGTGGTAAATTGGGAGAAGACTCCGCAATGGTGAGTTATCTGAATACGCCAGTCATCAGTGGGCAAGTTATCCAATAAAATATTAAAAATATGACACTGTACTATTGTATTACTACATTCTTTTAGGGAAACACTTATGGCGCCAACCTAACTAAAATAAAACAATTTAACAGATGCAATTAATCACAGTTTTCGTTTTTTTTTTAAATTAAAAACTGGAAAGGAAACACATTTGTCAGAAGCGTGTGGAGTGGAGACAGATTGTTTGAGCTCAGTGTGGCCCAGACTGCCCAGTTCTCCCGTACTGGCCACTATGGATGTTCATATAGGAGGCTTTAGGTAGATCAGCTATGAGGGGAAGATTGACTTTATTCAGTGTGCACACCACCAACAGGCCATCCACATCCAAGATATGCAGATGAGAATCTCAGGTCTGAACCCAAAAATAACGATTTTAAAGTTATAAACTTCAGTTAACACTTTAAAAAGGGCATATTATATGGTCTCACCATTTAAAAATGTAAATGTGTTATTATAGCAAAAAAACATACAAAGGCACTCGTATCCTATGACTCAGAATCTTGGCCTAATGCTTTGCGTAGTGCTTCTGTCCACTTTTTAAAAGTCTCTTCTGGCATCTTCTGGTTCCTGTTCCAGGTTCGCCCAGCGTGTGCGGCATGAGGATGAACAGGTCTACCGAAAACGAAACCATTTCCCAGCCCACCACAGACTGGGTCAACATCAACAACTGGTGGCCAGAAGTCACCTGGATATACGTTTTTGCCTTTGTGAGCAATGTCCTGGTGGGCTTGCCGATCAACGTTTGGGTTCTGTGGTTGATCGTGAGAGGGTTGGAAGTTGTGCTGGCCTCAGAAATCTTCACCCTCAACCTGGCCGCGTTAGAGCTGATCTACTGCCTGCAGCTTCTTCTGGTTCTGCTAAATTATTTTGTCTTAAATTCCATTCTGTCAAAGCCACTTTCATTCTTCTACGGCCTTATTTTCTTCGGCCGTCCCCTGTTCCAGTGCTGCACCTGTGTGGAGCGTTACCTGGCCGTGCTCCACCCCCTCACCTTCCTCAGGTACAGGCCCCTGAGGTACAGGGTGGGGTGCTCGGCTCTGGTCTGGATGATAACATTTGGGGCTGCTCAGCCTTTGTGCTTCTGCAGCATTCTGTCCTGAATTACGCATTTGTGGTTTTTATAATTCTCTTACTCTCTGTGATGTCCTTCTGCTGCCTAGCCGTACTCCGGGCTCTCAGGTCCCCAGGGCTGGGGGAGGGGGAGGGGCAGGGGCCTCACCTGGCCAAGAAGAGGGCCTTCAGGATCATCACAGTCAGCCTGGTGTTTACCTTAGCTAACTACCTTCCTGTGATTGTTGTGTCTTTCCTGCAAGGTCACATCTCAGCCAGATCATTTGGCATCATGTACGCCACCTGCTCCTCCCTCTCTGTGCTCTTCTCCTTTGTCCAGCCCCTCTACTTCCTGTTCCGGGCTGGGAAAATGCAGTGCATCATGGGACACTGAGGCATTGGAGAAATGCCTCTCCTACATTCAGAAGATTCTCCACACAGTTAGCAGAGAAGTGGGCCCAGCTACAAACCACATCACCCCGAGGGGCAGCTAGCACATACAGTGCCCTCCACAATTATTGGCACCCATGGTGAAGATGTGCAAAAAAGGCTAAGAAAAATGTATTTCTTGTTCATCAGCTAAATTTAGCTCCAAATATGAAATATCTTACCTTTAATTGAAGTAAAATATTTAAAATAAAAAAATCCTTATCAAAAAATAATTGTTTTTCTCAAAAACACCTGTGTCACAATTATTGGCAACCCTGCATTTCATACTTTTTGCACCCTTCCCTTGCCATGATAACAGCACTGAGTCTTCTCCTATAATACTTGATGAGGTGGGAGAACACATAGCAAGGGATCTGAGACCATTCCTCCATACAGAATCTCTCCAGATCCTTCAGAGTCCTTGGTCCTCGCTTGTGGACTCTCCTCTTCAGCCCACCCACAGGTTTTCAATGGGGTTTAGATCAGAGGACTGGGATGGCCATTGCAAAAGCTTGATTCTGTGGTCAGTGAACTATTTTTGTGTGGAATAAAAGGTATGCTCTGGATCATTGTTCTGCTGGAAGATCCATCCACGATCCAGTTTTAGCCTCCTGACAGAGGCAGTCAGATTTTGATCTAAAATCTCCTGGTAATTGATGGAGTCCATGATACCATGTATCCTAACAAGGTTCCCACAACCTTTGGAAGTAAAACAACCCCACAAATCGCAGATCCACCACCATACTTCACAGTGGGCATTAGGTTATTTTGTGCATGATCCCTCCGCTAAACCCACCACTTTTTGTGTCATCTGACCCTACAATATTGGTTCCAGTGATGTTTAGCAAACTCCAGGTGCTTACATTTGTGGATTGATGACAGCAGAGGCTTTCTTCAGGCAAGTCTTACAAATAGCTTGTTAGCATGGAGGTGGCATCTAATTGTAGTTTTGGAGACTTGGTGACCCCAAGATGCAACAAACTTCTGCAATTCTCCAACTCTGATCCTTGGAGATATTTTTGGCTCTTGACCCACTGTGTGTGGGGACAAAATACCCTTGCGGTCTCTTCCAGCCAGGTTCATCACAGCTCCAGTTATTTTAAACTTCTTAATTATTGTCTTATTAGAGGAGATGGGCATTTTTTGCCATGTAGCTATTTGTTTATAGCCTGATTTATGAAGGTCAACAATCTTTTGTCTCATTTAATTTCTGTATTCTCTGATCATCCCAATGTTGATGGATGACTAAGGGAGTTTGGCCTGGGAGTTTATATGAGGTGTTTATATGAGGTGTGTCACCTCATATTCATACTTCAGTGAAAAAGGAAGTCAAGGATGATCTCTTAAGAGTTCCAAAAGACTCAGTTGAACTTAAAAAAATAATATATATAAATGGGAATATAATTAATTTAGATTTTGTTCATACAAATTTCACAAGGGTGCCAATAATTGTGACACGTTTTTGAGAAAAATGTTATTTTTTCATGAGGATAATTTTTTCTTTTGAATAATATTACTTCAATTAAAGGTTAGATTTCTCTCATATTTTGCGAATAAGATCAAGCTGGTGAACATCAAAACATGTTGTATAACCTTTATTTCTCATCTTTACCAAGGGTGCCAATAATTCTGGAGGGCGCTGTATATGGAATGGTGTATGTCAACTGGAATCCTCTAAGCTCCCCTGGACACCACAATAAAATAAAGAACAATCTGAATGAAATCCAAATTTTAAAATATCAATTGAATGTTTTAATCTCCATGTAAATCATAGCTGTTTCAGTTTGGACGGTTCATTTTCCTGGCCGCACCAATTTCATTTGTTATTTTTGGAATGGCCAATCTTATTCTCAAGCCGTACTCACTGCAACCTGTCACTTGGAGAGAGAACAAGAACGCGCTCTTCTCTGAAACACGGGATGTCGGCTGCCACTTCTTTTCATGCTGCAGTTCACAAGTTAAGTGCAGACGTGAGCCGGAGAAAGACAGTTCATTCTCTACTTTATACAGGTGGACTGTGGGCACTCGACTGACAAGCGGGCGTGTGATGAGACACGGACAACCCCAAATGAATCCCTCCCTCCCTGGGCGATGCTAACTAGGCGCCACTTAGCACACGGTCTGGATTCGATACCAGTGCCTTAACAGAATGCAGACCGTGGGGCTCATCCACACACTAGAACAGTGCCTTAACAGGATGCAGACCGTGAGGCTCATCCACACACTAGAACAGTGCCTTAACAAGATGCAGACCGTGGGGCTCATCCACACACTAGAACAGTGTCTTAACAGGATGCAGACCGTGGGGCTCATAGTGTCTTAACAGGACAGACTAGGCTCATCCACACACTAGAACAGTGTCTTAACAGGATGCAGACCGTGAGGCTCATCCACACACTAGAACAGTGCCTTAACAGGATGCAGACCGTAGGGCTTATCCACACACTGCAACAGTGCCTTAACAAGATGCAAGATTTTGAAATGATTGTCTTTGTTAATGTTTTCTTTTTAGCCAATTACAAGTAGTGAGCCTACATTCAGAAGTGTGAATTTTCATTTTGTTTTTCATTTCCACATTTTGTATCTAACCAAATGAATAAATGAACTTAAATATTTAATCCAATTTTGTGTTGGTTTTGAGTTTGTTGATTTTTACCGGTGTACCATTGATCAACTGATACATTTAAATTTGAAGATTAAATAAATTATTATTTAAGATAATACTTTTAATCATTTAAATCTGTTCAATGTTTTGAATATCATCTGGATTAAGATCTGCTACAACTCAAATTTGATAAAATCCTACTACACCTCCATTCATTGGACATATTTATGGGGGGTTTTTCCTGGTAGTTTGGCAGATTTGTTTTGGTGTTGTGGAAATATGTTCCCCCGGGAATCATGTACATTCATACAAAACAAGCCTTCCCCCAAATACCTGCTAACAACCTGTTTGAAAGGACTTCAGCAGTTTCAGGGTATGGCTGGATAGTATCACTGGTTTGTTCCAATTTGTTTTTGATACCCACTTCGTTAATGGATGTTCATTGTCACCACTTCTGCCTTGCATGCGCTGTTTGATTTATTGCATTATTTGCATAGCAGTTCACCTCATTATTATTCCTAGTTTTTGTGTACATTCATATAAAATGTAATACTTCAGATAAATAGATAGAATGATGATAATTATATTAATAATTATTCATAATAATAATTATGATTATTAATAGTCATCATAATAATAGATTGTGCCTCAACACCCCTCATAAAGGAGACGGGGGAGGAACACATTTACAGATTTCTAAGAAGTCAGACACAAAAATATATTTTTCAAAATTGATGAGCAAAACATTTATTTTAAAAGCAAGTTACAGGTATTCTGCTTATCACTGTCAATGACTTGAAGAAAGAGGTAAGGGTGGCTGTTCAGACACCCTATTCTCCACAGTCAGAGAGCTGAAGAGTCTGCTCTGTTCATCTTCTCCACACTCCACACTATGGGACACAGTAAGCACTACCCATGGCCCATGTGACACCACCCCTAGCCTGAAAAATCATGGTGTATGATCAAGCTGATGAACAACAAAGACATGTTTTCATAGTCAATGCACATTCGGCTAATTCCATTTTTGTATGAGAGTACAAAATAAAAGCAGTACATAACACAATAAAGGCATTTTATAACTGAATGCTGTTTGGGTGTCTTCACTGATTCGTTTGAGTGGGATGAACCAAACTGATTGGTGTGTGAGTTGTGCTGTGTAGTGTAGCTGTGATCGGCTTTCCCCAATGCTGAAAACACTTGTTAGTATCACTGCTTTGTTCCCAGATGTTTCTGATACCTGCTTTATTAATGTTATCATTAACACTACCAAGGTTTCATCTTTGTGCATGTTGTGTTTGATTTATTGCGCTATTTGCATAGCAGGTGTCCACAGCAAGGATAATAAGTGTTGACTAATATAAACAGTCCTGGGCAGAGATTTGACTGCATGTGAGACTGCACATTTCCTCTGTCACAGACAACCTCTCAACTTTACAGGAAACTGCAGCACTCAAGGTCTGTATGATACTCCAGCTCCATAGTTCTGTCTATTACTATTTTCATATAAAATGTACAATTTCAGATCAATTGGAAATGATTGTTTGGCTTGATTTAGAAATCGATTGGAACTGAAGCAGTGCAAATAGTCAATGCTTTTGCACATGAAATATTTAACCAAGTTGAAGTTTGACTAATGGCTATGGTTTAGGACTACGACTACTAATAATAATAATGATAAAATAATAATGTTATCGCTGGTGTCTTTACTTTTAGAGACTTAATTGTGTAATGAAACTCATTAGCAGTTACCAGTGGCTCATTCAGTGTGCATTACTTTTAGTTTTATCCAGGCCTCTTAGAATTTTTAAAATCATAAATGCATTGACTTTCTGTCCGGCATTAATAATAATATAATGTAAAGATAAAATACCAACTAAACCTGACTGTTATTGCGCATCGCACTCAAAACTGGTGAATTCCGTCTCGTCACATGCATCCTGAAACTTGATGTGAAGAACAGGATTGAGTTGATTAAAATCGATTCAATTATCACATAACGTATTTTGTAAGGCTTCCACAGTCTGATAACCGCAAAACATCTCACGATTTGACGGTGTCACGATATATTGCCATTATTATTCAAATATAACGTAGTCCTACAAAAACTATTTCACATAAAGACGGGTATTTTGCATTATTTATCATACAAAGGTGTTTTAAACCAGTTTGTTGCACTCTGATAAACCTCTGTGTGTGGTGTGTGTGTGTGTGTGTGTGTGTGTGTGTGTGTGTGTGTGTGTGTAATATCGCTTGCACCCCTTGATCACGTGCCATTTCTCAAACGCTAATCAACTTGGTGCGCGAGGCCGCAAGCCTCGCGAGTGAATTATTTTATAATCTTTTTGGTGGATGAAGGAGAGATGTGCACCATAACATAAAAGGCATGGAAGCATCATGTAGCTTACGTGGAGGCTATGATTGTGTGAACATCAGAAACCTGGTGATTTATTGGTGAAACAAGAAACGCAGTGAAACAACAACGTAGAATTTGTATACATCAAGTTAATTTTGTCTAAATAAACATCAAATTTTAACGATTTCAACTGTAACGAAAATTGTACTAATTTAATTCAACACAACCCTAACTCACATAAGTAAAATAAACCAGGGCGAGTGAGGACTGCCTACGTTTTCAACAGCTCAAAATACAGCAGTTTCATGAGAGGTAGCCTGACGGCTTAAATATACTTCACTTAATCGCTACTTCGATTCTGCACACAGGTTCTGTCTCTTCAGTCAGTCGCAGACTGGACATCACGCCTGGTATACTGCCCCCACGATTTGTATCGGTATTGCACCTCGCGTACGGGCACCGTTAATTTTTTGAGGGCGTGCACAAAGGACGCTCCCAACGACCACAGGATACGCGTGGCATCCATCTTGTGTACGCGTAATCGTATTTAAAGTGATGTATATTTAGACCTTAAATCTCTCACATTAAATCTGTTTTTGTGTGAGCATGTCCTCTCTCTAGGCTACCTCTGAAGGGGGCTGATCTGTCTCACAGCGACATTTTACTTGTACAGAAAATAAATAATTTTTGAATAGTATTTGAATAGAGAACTTGAATAGAATTGCAGATAGTTACTTTAACGTTAACACGGTATTAAAGTACATGCTAACGGTACTATCGCCATCATTTTGAATCACCGTGGTACCCTTGATATTAACATCGGTAAATCACTGTGTCACTATTCGAGCGTTCAAACTGCAGAATCGCCGCAGAACCAGTTAAAACATCCAATTGTCTGTTGTATCGTCATGCCATCGTGCAATAGTGCAGCAGTTAAAACAATCTGTGGACATAACCTGCTGCACAAGCTTGTGATGAAACGGTAAACCGGTGGAGACTAATGATCAGTTTAACGTTAAAGTTTTCGCCTCCTCGCTTTCCACCGGACTCTACTGTAGTCGCCTATGCCTATATGCCGTTCACTCAACATCCGTTAGCAGCTCGGCACAGTGAACAATGGCAGACGCTGCTGAGATAATGGCTAGCTATGTTCAGAGCACCATTTAGCGTGGTGAACAAGCAAGTAAGGGCAAATCCTTTAAAGACGCCTTTACAATGTTGTGATGGTGCTGCATGGAACGAAGTGCCATTTATTTGTGGGAATATATGTACATAATATTGTATGATACTGTGGGGCTAATTGTAGTTTAGAAAGGTATGCTGAAACCAAATAGATTTCAATCTAGCTCACACTGTTCTTGTGATCTTTTTGAAACGTATCCATCTCCAAATTTTGTTTAAAAAAAATTAATACAACTCACTCAACTCGTAAATAAACAACATTGCTGAGTGACTTGGTCAGAGGTTACTGGTAGATGACATTGGCCTGCAATTTTGAGCATTTGGTTACTTAAGCCCCTTTCCCACATGGAATCTGCAACATTGCTTCTCTACAGATGGGAGATCCGTTCTCAACAACAACACCATCTTTTGTGAGTCCACATGGATGAACAAGTTAGCTTTTTGGGGGGATATAATTCATCATTACAGACCGCCTTGGCATCGGAATTAGCATCGGACATTGCAGGTTTTATAATGGACCGCAAACGGAGGTTTATGCCGTTTAGCTAGCTAGCTAGAGCCCTTTTCCATTGCACAAAAAAATTAGAACCAGAACTTTTGGTACTTTTTTGGCACTAGAAAACAGGAACCTGGGTTTTCCATTTGCCAAGGTTCCAGTTATGCATACTTCTCATTGCAGATGTTTAGTACCTGTTCAATATGTGGTACCTAATAACAGCTACCTACCCTTGAGAAATGTGAGGGAGCTGTCTGCACATGCGCATTCGAATTGTAAACAAAACAAAATGCAAGAACAGCCAAAGAGACGGTGGGATTAAATTAGATTTGCAGACACCCCAGGTCCAGTATTATATTATTTAATATGGGTTATTTCGACATTTTAGTAGGGTAATGGTTAATAAAAAAGTTTCCTGCATGAAAATAGCTTTTCCCACATGATTTACTATCACGGTATTGCATTAAGTTTATCCATCCATCCATCCATTATCTAAACCGCTTATTCCTGGTCAGGGTCGGGGGGGAGCCTATCCCAGCATGCGTTCCGGGCGAGAGGCAGGAATACACCCTGGACAGGTCGCCAATCCATCGCAGGGCACACACACCATTCACTCACACACTCATACCTACGGGCAATTTAGACTCTCCAATTAGCCTAACGTGCATGTCTTTGGACTGTGGGAGGAAACCGGAGTACCCGGAGGAAACCCACGCGGACACGGGGAGAACATGCAAACTCCGCACAGAAAGGCCCCCGGCCTGGATTCGAACCCGAGACCTTCTTGCTGTGAGGCGACGGCGCTATCCACTGCACCACCGTGCCGCCCCGCGTTAAGTTTATGATAGTACTATTTCATATTTTAATATCATGGTATACCGTCATACCGGTGTACCAACACACCCCTAGTAGAAACCTACACAGGAGTATGTATGGTGCTACTGTAGTCAGAAGCGCCCCGCCACCCCCCTCCTCCCAAATGTAAGTGTAACATTAATGTGTGGGATATGAATACCTATGTAAGGAGCACATTTCAGTTTTTTATTTTCCTTAAAAATAATTTCTGACCCTCTAATAGCATGTTAAAATAAAAAAATTTGAGCGCCAGTATTTTGAATTAAGATATCTTGGAAATGAAGGTCAATGTATCATTCATAGTCCAGTAAAACGTGACAACTGGTTCAGGGTTTAAATGAAATGCCTTTTTGCAAGGCACTGTACCTGTATAATCAAATGTAACTCATTACTTTCAATTCTCAACAGAAAACTGGATGGCGTTGTGTTGTTGTGTCGCCCATTACTGCCTCTCCTACACCTCGAATCTCAGTGTGTATTTGATGTGGGTTGTGTGTTTGTTTGCAAAGCAGCTGTCATCCTTAATAATGATAAATGACTCATTTTACTGCATAGAATAACATACGCCATGCAGTGTGGTGTTTCACCTGCACATTCGCCTCAGTTGCTAACAACCTCTTATAGAACCAAGACTACCACTTAAACACCAGCACTTCTCCTTCAGCCAAGGTCTGAGTATTACTTTATCACTCCATCCTTCCTTCTATCACTCCATCCTCTCTGTCTGTCTTTCAGTCTATCAGTCTACATGCCTCTATCCCTGTCTTTCAATCAATCAATCAGTGTGCTTGTCTGTTCTCGTACCGTGTCAGCCTGTTTTTTCATGTGTATTCTTCACAAACTTGCGTGATTGAAACGGCAGTTTGCGATTGCTACAAGGGGACAAAATGCGTTGTGTTTGTAGGTTGTGTATTTTCTTGTGTGTCCTGGGAAGGACTGGCCTCTGCTTCCCCCTCCGTTAATTCTGACACGTTGTCATTTCTTATTAGGGTGAAGTAGCAATTTAATCGAGTCCCACAGATCAGGCCTAAAACATTTTGGGTAATTAATAATTAACTGTACAGCAATAGTAGTACAGGTACTCCTCACTTAACGACCTACCTGTTTAACGACCGCGCGGACTTACGACCAGCTCTCCGACCAGTCGGTATTGTACACTGTACGAGAACTTTGGTCGTTGAAACGACAGCGTGGCGTCTCAGCGTCAAGCATCTCATCTCGCATCACCCTTTCTAAGTCTCAGTCTCGTTCCCACAGTCGGTGAGTATTGACTACACTACCCACTAACAGTTCAGTATGCTTGAAATATTGGTAAGGGGCGGCTCCTCGCTTATCGCCCAATTCGCTTAACGACCTAGTTACAGGTATGTAATTTTTTTTTGAGATGTTATAAATCTAGCCTGAAACTTGTCCCACCAGATAGAGCATGAAAATAAATTTAATTTGATACCTTATTCACTCTCATATCTTAAGTTTTAAGGAAGTTATGGTAATTGTTACACTCGGAAATGTGCATATTGACCCCTATTGTTTTTCAATGATCTGAAACAAAAGTTGTGATTCAATAACATAAATACCCATAACTTTCTTAAAAATAAAGATAATTGCATGACATTTTCAGTAATTACAGATTGAAGCATTCTAAAAAATATATGATATATCTTATTTGAATTATCTGAAATTACATTACATAATCAATTAATCACATAATTAGGCCTACATGTTGCGCACACGCCGCGACACGGCAAAAACCACAGCAGGCAGTGAGCATTTGGGCAAAGATATCTCACATTCCGGGTCAAAGATACCGCATTTCGCATCGACAGATTTAAATGAAATTTCACCAGATACAAGATAAAATGTTACATTAATGTCCTGGATACATTTTATTTAGTCCTGAACTTGGAATATATCATTTTGAAAGCACTAAACACGAGTCTGACTCTGAAGTGCAGCGTATGACCAAACCGAGCAATGTTTAATCAAATTTCGGAAACAAGATGGAGGATCGAGTTTTCAACTACGTTATATCGCAAACATATGGTGAAAAAAAACCCGACAGCCCTTGAAAAGCCTGATACTTTATTTAATATTTACTAATGATGAAACATTACTCAGGCGGCACGGTGGTGCAGTGGATAGCACTGTCGCCTCACAGCAAGAAGGTCTCGGGTTCGAATCCAGGCCGGGGGCCTTTCTGTGTGGAGTTTGCATGTTCTCCCCGTGTCCGTGTGGGTTTCCTCCAGGTACTCCGGTTTCCTCCCACAGTCCAAAACGTTAGGCTAATTGGAGAGTCTAAATTGCCCGTAGGTATGAGTGTGTGAGTGAATGGTGTGTGTGCCCTGCGATGGATTGGCGACCTGTCCAGGGTGTATTCCTGTATGCTGGGATATAGCCCCCCGCGACCCTGACCAGGAATAAGCGGCTTAGACAATGGATGGATGGATGGAAACATTACTCAGTGCTTTCATGTGAAATATTTAGGAACATCAAACATTTGTTTTCTAAATGCGGTACACTGATTTGCACAAGTGCTTAACATAGTGCGGTGGATGCTTTTGCATTGATCATTAAGGATTTAGACACACGTTTTCAAAGGCAAAATGTAAACTGCTAAACAGGTTATGTTAACCGTAAGACTCAAGATTGACCTTTTATTTTGCAAAAGTGTAGTTTGGCTCTGTATTTAAATGCTGGACTGGGTGGTCAGAAACAGCCTGCTGATTGGCCGATCACTGAAACAGCCCTCTCTAGGTTTAAAAGCACAGCCCACCCTGTGTGTCTTCATTAGTCGCATGCGTTCATTATGTCACATTTGCTCTTAAATTTTGGAGCATCGTGGTAAACTGGGAGTTATCCGAATATGCTAGTCATCAGGGGGCGAGTTATCCAATAAAATATTACAAATATGACACTGTATTATTGTATTACTACATTCTTTCAGGGAATTACTTTTATGGCGCCAACCTAACTAAAATAAAAAGATTTAACAGATGCAATTAATCACAGTTAGAATTTTTTTTAAATTCAAAACTAGAAAGTAAACAAATTTGTCAGAAGCTTGTGGAGTGGAGAAAGATTGTTTGAGCTCAGTGTGGCCCAGACTGCCCAGTTCTCCCGTACTGGCCACTATAGATGTTCATATAGGAGGTTTTATTTAGATCAGCTATGAGGGGAAGATTGACTTTATTCAGTGTGCACACCACCAACAGGCTGTCCACATCCAAGATATGCAGGTGAGAATCTCAGGTCTGAACCCAAAAATAAAGAGTTTAAAGTTATAAACTTCAGTTAAAATGTAAATGTATTATTACAGCAGAAAAACATACAAAGGCACTCGTATCCTATGAATCAGAATCTTAGCCTAATGCTTTGCGTAGTGCTTCTGTCCACTTTTTAAAAGTCTCTTCTGGCATCTTCTGGTTCCTGTTCCAGGTTCGCTCAGCGTGTGCGGCGTGAGGATGAACAGATCTACCGAAAACGAAAACGGAACCATTTTCCCAGTCCCCTGAGCCACGGAGACTGGCACAACATCAACAACTGGTGTCCAGAAGTCACCTGGATATACTTTTTTGTCATTGTGATCAATGCCCTGGTGGGCTTGCCGATCAACGTTTGGGTTCTGTGGTTGATCGTGAGAGGGTCAGAAGGTGTGCTGGCCTCGGAAATCTTCACCCTCAACCTGGCTGCGTTAGAGCTGATCTACTGCCTGCAAGTTCCTCTGGCTCTGCTAAATTATTTTGTCTTAAATTCAATTCTGTCAAAGACATCATTGTTCTTCAACGGCCTTATTATCTTCGGCCGTCCTCTGTTCCAGTGCTGTGTTTGTGTGGAGCGTTACCTGGCCGTGCTCCACCCCCTCACCTTCCTCAGGTACAGGCCCCTGAGGTACAGGGTGGGGTGCTTGGCTCTGGTCTGGATGATAACATTTGGGGGATGCTTAGCCTTTGTGCTTCTGCAGCTTCTCGTGTATTACGCACTTGTGGTTTTCATTATTCTCTTACTCTCTGTGATGTCCTTCTGCTGCCTAGCCGTACTCCGGGCTCTCAGGTCCCCAGGGCCGGGGGAGGGGGAGGGGCAGGGGCCTCACCTGGCCAAGAAGAGGGCCTTCAGGATCATCACAGTCAACCTGGTGTTTACCTTAGCTACCTACCTCCCTTTGATTGTTGCGGCTTTCCTGTATAGTCACATCTCAGACAGATCATTTTTAACTGTGGACGGCACCTGCTACTCCATCTCTGTGTTCTGCAGCTTTGTCCAGCCCCTCCACTTCCTGTCCCGGGCTGGGAAGCTGCAGTGCATCATGGGACACTGAGGCAGTGGAGAAACGCCTCTCCTACATTCAGAAGGTTCTCCACACAGTTAGCAGGGAAGTGGGCCCCAGCTACAAACCACATCACCCCGAGGGACAGCTAGCATGTACAGTGCCCTCCACAATTATTGGCACCCTTGGTGAAGATGTGCAAAAAAGGCTATGAAAAAATGTATTTCTTGTTCATCAGCTAAATTTTGCTCCAAATATGAAATATCTTACCTTTAATTGAAATAAAATATTTCAAAGAAAAAAAATCCTTATCAAAAAATAATTGTTTTTCTCAAAAACACCTGTGTCACAATTATTGGTAACGCTGCATTTCATACTCTTTGCACCCTTCCCTTGCCATGATAACAGCACTGAGTCTTCTCCTATAATACTTGATAAGGTGGGAGAACACATAGCAAGGGATCTGAGACCATTCCTCCATACAGAATCTCTCCAGATCCTTCAGAGTCCTTGGTCCTCGCTTGTGGACTCTCCTCTTTAGCCCACTCACAGGTTTTCAATGGGGTTTAGATCAGAGGACTGGGATGGCCATTGCAAAAACTTGATTCTGTTGTCAGTGAACTATTTTTGTGTGGAATAAAAAGGTATGCTCTGGATCATTGTTCTGCTCGGATCCAGTTTTAGCCTCCTGACAGAGGCAGTCAGATTTTGATCTAAAATCTCCGGGTAATTGATGGAGTCCATGATACCATGTATCCTAACAAGGTTCCTACAACCTTTGGAAGTAAAACAACCCCACAAAATCGCAGATCCACCACCATACTTCACAGTGGGCATTCGGTTATTTTGTGCATGACCGTTTTTTTGTGTCATCTGACCCTACAATATTGGTTCCAGTGATGTTTAGCAAACTCCAGGTGCTTACATTTGTGGATTGATGACAGCAGAGGCTTTCTTCAGGCAAGTCTTACAAATAGCTTGTTAGCATGGAGGTGGCATCTAATTGTAGTTTTGGAGACTTGGTGACCCCAAGATGCAACAAACTTCTGCAATTCTCCAACTCTGATCCTTGGAGATATTTTTGGCTCTTGAACCACTGTGTGTGGGGCCAAAATACCCTTGCGGTCTCTTCCAGCCAGGTTCATCACAGCTCCAGTTATTTTAAACTTCTTAATTATTGTCTTATTAGTGGAGATGGGCATTTTTAGCCATGTAGCTATTTGTTTATAGCCTGATTTATGAATGTCAACAACCGTTTGTTTCATTTAATTTGTGTATTCTCTGATCATCCCAATGTTGACGGATGACTAAGGGAGTTTGGCCTGGGAGTTTATATGAGGTGTTTATATGAGGTGTGTCACCTCATATTTATACTTCAGTGAAAAAGGAAGTCATGGATGATTTCTTAAGAGTTCCAAAAGACTTAAAAACTTTAAAAAATAATATATATAAAAGGGAATACACTCAATTTAGATTTTGTTCATACAAATTTCACAATGGTGCCAATAATTGTGACACGTTTTTGAGAACATTTTTATTTTTTCATGAGGATAATTTTTTATTTTGAATAATATTACTTCAATTAAAGGTTAGATTTCTCTCATATTTTGCGAATAAGATCAAGCTGATGAACAACAAAGACATGTTTTATAACCTTTATTGCTCATCTTTACCAAGGGTGCCAATAATTCTGGAGCGCGCTGTATATGGAATGGTGTATGTCAACTGGAATCCTCTAAGCTCCCCTGGACACCACAATAAAATAAAGAGCAATCTGAATCAAATCCAACTTTTAAAATATCAATTGAATGTTTGAATCTCCATGTAAATCATAGCTGTTTCAGTTTGGACGGTTCATTTTCCTGGCTGCACCAATTTCATTTGTTATTTTTGGAATGGCCAATCTTATTCTCAAGCCGTACTCACTGCAACCTGTCACTTGGAGAGAGAACAAGAACGCGCTCTTCTCTGAAACACGGGATGTCGGCTGCCACTTCTTTTCATGCTGCAGTTCACAAGTTAAGTGCAGACGTGAGTCGGAGAAAGACAGTTCATTCTCTACTTTATACAGGTGGACTGTGGGCACTCGACTGACAAGCGGGCGTGTGATGAGACACGGACAACCCCAAATGAATCCCTCCCTCCCTGGGCAACGCTAACTAGGCGCCACTTAGCACACGGTCTGGATTCGATACCAGTGCCTTAACAGAATGCAGACCGTGGGGCTCATCCACACACTAGAACAGTGCCTTAACAGGATGCAGACCGTGGGGCTCATCCACACACTAGAACAGTGCCTTAACAGGATGCAGACCGTGGGGCTCATCCACACACTAGAACAGTGTCTTAACAGGATGCAGACCGTGGAGCTCATCCACTCACTAGAACAGTGTCTTAACAGGATGCAGACCGTGGAGCTCATCCACTCACTAGAACAGTGTCTTAACAGGATGCAGACCGTGGGGCTCATCCACACACTAGAACAGTGCCCTAACAGGATGCAGACCGTAGGGCTTATCCACACACTGCAACAGTGCCTTAACAAGATTTTGAAATTAATGTCTGAAATTAATGTCTTTGTTAATGTTTTCTTTTTAGCCAATTACAAGTAGTGAGCCTACATTCAGAAGTGTGAATTTTCATTTTGTTTCTCATTTCCACATTTTGTATCTAACCAAATGAATAAATGAACTTAAATATTTAATCCAATTTTGTGTTGGTTTTGAGTTTGTTGATTTTTACCGGTGTACCATTGATCAACTGATACATTTACATTTGAAGATTAAATAAATTATTATTTAAGATAATACTTTTAATCATTTAAATCTGTTCAATGTTTTGAATATGATCTGGATTAAGATCTGCTACAACTCAAATTTGATAAAATCCTACTACACCGCCATTCATTGGACATATTTATGGGGATTTTGCAAGAACAGCCAAAGAGATGGTGGGATTAAAAGACATTGGCAAACCCAGGTCCAGTATTATATTATTTAGTATGGGTTATTTAGACATTTTAGTAGGGTAACAGTTGAAATATATTTCTTCGCGCATGGATATAGCTTTTGCCACATGACTTACTGTAGCCGCGTTTCCACCACAGGAACTTTCCCCAGGAACTAGGAACCTTTAGAGGAACTCATTGCGTGATATTATATGTTTATTGACATCAGTGACAAGTTAGCTAGCTAGCTAGCAACAAAAACATGGTCACGAAATGTTGTTATTTTAAACAACCAGACTTTTCATGAAGTGAAAAGGCTAAATAAAGAATGACATGCTTCAGCAGACTAATTTGCTTAATCTTCGCGGTTCTTTAGATCCCTTTGGAAACGCAAACTACAATGGATTGACATTACATTACATTACATTACAGGCATTTGGCAGATGCTCTTATCCAGAGCGACGTACAACAAAGTGTTAACCGTAGTCAAGAACAGTTTAGCTGAAAGCCACCCTAGTGGGAAGTACAATTCCTGGGTGCTAGGAGCAACCACATAGTTAAACTAGGACCCTGTAGGTAAATCTGTAGCCACAATTCAGAGGTAGCAGTAAAGCACTTAAATGCAGGAAATAACGCCTAAGCCTAATACAATACAAACAAGTAGACGTGTAAACTAAGCAACTATGTCCCTAAGTTAACAAAAACCGGACTACAGGGAGAGGTGCACCCTGAAGAGGTGAGTCTTCAGTCGTCGCTTGAAGGTGGCCAGGGTCTCAGCTGTTCTGACTTCCACAGGAAGGTCATTCCACCATCGTGGAGCCAGAACCGACAGGAGACGTGACCGCGAAGCGCAGGTGCGGAGGGGGGGAGGTGCTAGGCGTCCTGAGGTAGCAGAACGGAGAGGTCTGGCAGGTGTGTAGGGTTTGAAGATCTTGAGGAGGTATGTTGGGGCTGATCCCTTGACTGCCTGGTATGCTAGGATGACGGAACCTTTATGGACTAAAAGTTCCGGGGACTTTTTGGTGGAAATGCAGCTTATCACAGTATTAAGTTTAGGATAGTACGATTTTATATTTTAATATCGTGGTATACCGTCATACCGGTATACTGTCACACCCCTAGTAGAAACCTACACAGGAGTATGTATGGTGCTACTGTAGTCAGAAGCGCCCCGCCACCCCCCTCCTCCCGAATGTAAGTGTAACATTAATGTGTGGGGTATGAATACCTATGCAAGGAGCACATTTCAGTTTTTTATTTTCCTTAAAAATATTTTCTGACATAAATCTATTAAAATAATTAATTTTGAGCACCAGTATTTTGAATTAAGATATCATGGAAATATAATAATAATATATGCCATATAGCAGACGCTTCTATCCAAAGCGACAGTAGTGAATGTATACTTTTTTTTTTAACCCACAACCTAAGTGTTACCAATGCCATGCTCTACCTGCTTAAGCCACACAGAACCACAGAACTGATGTCAATGTATCATTCATAGTCTTTTTTCAAGGCACTGTACCTGTATGATCAAATGTAATTCATTACTTTCAATTCTCAACTGAAAACTGGATGGCGTTGTGTTGTTGTGTCGCCCATTACTGCCTCTCCTACCCCTCAAACCTCAGTGTGTATTTGATGTGGATTGTGTGTTTGTTTGCAAAGCAGCTGTCATCCTTAATAATGATAAATTACTCATTTTACTGCATAGAATAACATACGCCATGCAGTGTGGTGTTTCACCTGCACATTCGCCTCAGTTGCTAACAACCTCTTATAGAACCAAGACTACCACTTAAACACCAGCACTTCTACTTCAGCCAAGGTCTGAGTATTACTTTATCACTCCATCCTTCCTTCTATCACTCCATCCTCTCTGTCTGTCTTTCAGTCTATCAGTCTAAATGCCTCTGTCTCTGTCTTTCAATCAATCAATCAGTGTGCTTGTCTGTTCTCGTACCGTGTCAGCCTGTTTTTTTAATGTGTATTCTTCACAAACTTGCATGATTGAAACGGCAGTTTGCAATTGCTACAAGGGGACAAAATGCGTTGTGTTTGTAGGTTGTGTATTTTCTTGTGTGTCCTGGGAAGGACTGGCCTCTGCTTCCCCCTCCGTTAATTCTGACACGTTGTAATTTCTTATGAGGGTGAAGTAGCAATTTAATCGAATCCCACAGATCAGGCCTAAAAACATTTTGGGTAAAATGCAGTATAAAAAAACCTAAGAGTATACATACATTTCAAAGTCCACAGTTAAATGACAAAAAAAACCAAACATATATATATTAAATGTGATCAGATTGAACAGTGATAAAAAGGGGAGAGGACGGTAGGCTAGGCAATTAAAATAAAAGTTGATCTGAAATGTGAAAATATAAAAATATGTAATAATAATAATAATGATAATATAAAAATGTAGGCCCACACATATATATTTTTTCTTTTTGACATTTGAGCTTGGTGTGTCATGTTTGTTTTTAAGAGTGAAAGAGTTTCTTGGCGATAGTTTACTGCAGGTGCAACCCATTTTCCGAAACATGCATGCATTAGTCGCATGCGTTCATTATGTCGCATTTTCTCTTAAATTTTGGAGCATCTCGGTAAATAGGGAGTTATCTGAATACGCCAGTCATCAGGGGGCGAGTTATCCAATAAAATATTAAAAATATGACACTGTATTATTGTATTACTGCATTCTTTTCGGGAATTACTTTTATGACACCAAAAAAACAATTTAGTAAAATAAAAAGATTTAACAGGTGCAATTAATCACAGTTTTAGTTTTTTTTAATTCAAAACTAGAAAGTAAACACATTTGTCAGAAACGTGTGGAGTGGAGACAGATTGTTTGAGCTCAGTGTGGCCCAGACTGCCCAGTTCTCCCGCACTGGCCACTATAGATGTTCATATAGGAGGTTTTATTTAGATCAGCTATGAGGGGAAGATTTACTTTATTCAGTGTGCACACCACCAACAGGCTGTCCACATCCAAGATATGCAGGTAAGAATCTCAGGTCTGAACCCAAAAATAAAGAGTTTAAAGTTATAAACTTCAGTTAACACTTTAAAAAGGGCATATTATATGGTCTCACCATTTAAAAATGTAAATGTATTATTATAGCATACAAAGAAAACATACAAAGGCACTCGTATCCTATGAATCAGAATCTTGGCCTAATGCTTTGCATAATGCTTCTGTCCACTTTCTAAAAGTCTCTTCTGGCATCTTCTGGTCCCTGTTCCAGGTTCGCTCAGTGTGTGCGGCGTGAGGATGAACAGGTCTACCGAAAATGAAAACGGAACCATTTCCCAGCCCACCACAGACTGGGTCAACATCATCAGCTTGTGGCCAGAAGTCATCTGGATATACCTTTTTGCCTTTGTGAGCAATGTCCTGGTGGGCTTGCCGATCAACGTTTGGGTTCTGTGGTTGATCGTGAGAGGGTCAGAAGGTGTGCTGGCCTCGGAAATCTTCACCCTCAACCTGGCCGCGTTAGAGCTGATCTACTGCCTGCAAGTTCCTCTGGCTCTGCTAAATATTTTTGTCTTAATTTGATTTTGGCATGGTCTGATATTTATCTCAATTTCATCAACTTAACACACACTTACTCCAAAGTGTTTGATATTTTTATTTGAAGGACAATCACAGCTACATTTATATGCCATCAATAGTGTGGTCAGTATCATATGCAGCTTGTAAATAGATCTACAAACACACAAGTTATAAAGAGTAAATTTTTCTGCCGTCACAAAAGTTGTGAAAGCACACACTAAACTATAGTGACGAATTGTTTTGCCAATATGCGTTTGTTCATCAAGGTCTTGTTTATGTAAGGGTGTGAAAATAGTTTAGCACATCTGAGATCTAAATAGCTAAAAACCTGTTTTTATCAGAACTGGTCACATTTATTTCAGGCTGTGGGAGGGCTATATGCTAATTTCAAGAATATTCATGATCCATCAGAGTAAGCAATAGTCAGTGAGCCATGCAGAAAGCCATGCAGAAAGTTTTTTTTTTTTTCATTTGGGAAGATTCATTGAAAACAAACTATATACAAAACATTCCAAATTAAAACATGGTGAGACAATTTGTTCTTTCACAGTCTTTGGTGCCACTTCTCAAAACAGTTTCTGGTCAACTGTAGACACAAGGGAACGTCACAAACCGCTGTTTCCCCGACATCTTGCAGAGTACACATTTATTGCAACCAACAGAAGCCAATTTGCCAACATCCAGAGTGTTTGGCAGTGGACACAGGCACATGATCAAAAGTAGCCCGTTTTCTGGGTTTAAGATATTTATCGTTAAACGTCTGTCGGAAAACAGCAAAATCCGTGTCTGCGAAGACACGGAAAGACAAACAAAACAAAACCAACGAACAGGAACAAACAAATCAAAGTAAACAGGTAAATCCACGTATCCAAAAACGTGGTATAAAACTAAACGCTGGGAATCTAAACAACAACAAGCACACGAACAAACAAGTTCTCGAGAGGCAAGAAACATTAATCACAATAGGTATTATCAAGCTAAGCTAGATAATGTCCAAGCGCCAAACAGAATGCCAGCTGGTTAAATATCCTCCCGTTAATTATTCGCAGCAGTCGAATACTTCAATGAGTATTTGAAAATATGGTAAATAAAATAAATATCAGCATACACCGTCTGTTGCTGGCAGCTCGCAACCGTAAACACAGACAAGATCCGATATAATGTCGGGACATTGTTTACGCTGCAATTTAACACACGGAATTCATATATTGAATATATATACGAGTATTTGATAACATGGCAGATCAAATATAGTTACTTACTCTTCGTCAGTTATTGTCTTCGCCGCTTTCCATCGATGCTCTCAAACACTGCAGCGCAGAAAATCTTTCCATCTTGAATAAAATTGTATGTCTGTATAAAATCTTGCTTAAAATTGTCGGGACAGTTTGTGTTTGTTTACGCCCGGCGTTTTCACACATGGCCCCACGCCCCTCCCCCACACCTCCCCGAAACTCGCACCTAGTTACCATGTCAATAGAAGGGGACGGTACTAAAAGGTAAAAAAACAGAGTAAAAACAAGGTTTACTTTTGGTCTTAAATTCAATTCTGTCAAAGCCACTTTCATTCTTCCAAGGCCTTATTATCTTTGGCCATCCTCTGTTCCAGTGCTGTGTTTGTGTGGAGCGTTACCTGGCCGTGCTCCACCCCCTCACCTTCCTCAGGTACAGGCCCCTGAGGTACAGGGTGGGGTGCTCGGCTCTGGTCTGGATGATAACATTTGGGGGATGCTTAGCCTTTATGCTTCTGCAGCTTCTCCTGAATTACACACTTGTGGTTTTCATTATCCTCTTACTCTCTGTGATGTCCTTCTGCTGCCTAGCCGTACTCCGGGCTCTCAGGTCCCCAGGACCGGGGGAAGGGGAGGGGCAGGGGCCTCACCTGGCCAAGAAGAGGGCCTTCAGGATCATCACAGTCAACCTGGTGTTTACCTTAGCTACCTACCTCCCTTTGATTGTTGCGGCTTTCCTGTATAGTGAAATCTCAGACAGATCATTTTACACTGTGCACGCCACCTGCTACTCCATCTCTGTTTTCTGCAGCTTACTCCAGCCCCTCCACTTCCTGTCCCGGGCTGGGAAGCTGCAGTGCATCATGGGACACTGAGGCAGTGGAGAAACGCCTCTCCTACATTCAGAAGGTTCTCCACACAGTTGAACTGGGCCCCAGCTACAAACCAATCAGCTTGAGGGACAGCTAGAACATACAGGGTCGTACAGAATTATTGGCACCCTTGGTGAAGATGAGCAAAAAAGGCTGTGAAAAAATGCCTTTGTTGTTCATCAGCTTGATTTTACTCGCAAAATATGAGAGATATCTAACCTTTAATTGAAGTAATATTATTAAAAGAAAAAAATCATTATCAAAAAATAAAACTTTTTCTCAAAAACACCTGTGTTACAATTATTGGCAACCCTGCTTTTAGTACTTTGTGCACCCTTCCCTTGCCAAGATAACAGCACTGAGTCTTCTATAATACTGGATAAGGTGGGAGAACACATAGCAAGGGATCTGAGACCATTTCTCCATACAGAATCTCTCCAGATCCTTCAGAGTCCTTGGTCCTCGCTTGTGGACTCTCCTCTTCAGCTTAGCCCACAGGTTTTCATCATAGGACTGGCCTGGCCATTGCAAAAGCTTGATTCTGTGGTGAGTGAACCATTTTTGTGTGGATTTGGAGGTATGCTTCGGATCATTGTCCTGTTAGAAGACCCAACCACAATCGAGTTTTAGCCTCCTGACAGAGGCAGACAGATTTTGATCTAAAATCTCATGGTAATTGACGAAGTCAATATAGATGTATCCTAACAAGGTTCCCAGGGCCTTTGGAAGTAAAACAACCGCACATCATCGCAGATCCAGTTGTTTTAAACTTCTTAGTTATTGCCCTAATAGTAGAGATGGATTTTTTCAGGTGTGTAGCTATTTGTTTACAGCTATTGCCTGATTGAAGGTCAACAACTGTTTGTCACATTTAAATTGTGTATTCTCTGATCTTCCCCATGTTGATGGATGACCACTAAAAACCTCAGGGAAACATTACAAAAATTGAATATAAATGGGAATATACTCCATTTAGATTTTGTTCATAAGAATTTCTTAGGGTGCCAATAATTGTGACACGTTTTAGCGATTTTTTTTAATTTTTGGATAAGAATGTTTTTTCTTTGAATAATATTACTTCAATTAAAGGTTCGATTTCTCTCATATTTTGCGAGTAAGATCAAGCTGATGAACATCAAAGACATGTTTTATAACCTTTATTGCTCATCTTTACCAAGGGTACCAATAATTCTGGAGCGCGCTGTATGCAGGATGCAGACCGTGGGGCTCATCCACACACTAGAACAGTGTCTTAACAGGATGCAGACCGTGAGGCTCATCCACACACTAGAACAGTGTCTTAACAGGATGCAGACCGTGAGGCTCATCCACACACTAGAACAGTGCCTTAACAGAATGCAGACCGTGAGGCTCATCCACACACTGCAACAATGTCTTAACAGGATGCAGACCGTAGGGCTCATCCACACACTGCAACAGTGCCTTAACGAGATGCAAGATTTTGAAATTAATGTCTTTGTTAATGTTTTCTTTTTAGCCAATTACAAGTAGTGAGCCTACATTCAGAATTGTGAATTTTCATTTTGTTTCTCATTTCCACATTTTGTATCTAACCAAATGAATAAATTAACTTAAATATTTAATCCAATTTTGTATTGGTTTTGAGTTTGTTGATTTTTACCGGTGTACCATTGATCAACTGATACATTTAAATTTGAAGATTAAATAAATTCTTATTTAAGATAATACTTTTAATCATTTAAATCTGTTCAATGTTTTGAATATGACCTGGATTAAGATCGGCTACAACTCAAATTTGATAAAATCCTACTACACCTCCATTCATTGGACATATTTATGGGGGTTTTTCCTGGTAGTTTAGCAAATTTGTTCTGGTGTTGTGGAAATATGTTCCCCCGGGAATCATGTACATTCATACAAAACAAGCCTTCCCCCAAATACCTGCTAACAACCTGTTTGAAAGGACTTCAGCAGTTTCAGGGTATGGCTGGATAGTATCACTGGTTTGTTCCAATTTGTTTTTGATACCCACTTCGTTAATGGATGTTCATTGTCACCACTTCTGCCTTGCGTGCGTTGTTTGATTTATTGCATTATTTGCATAGCAGTTCACCTCATTATTATTCCTAGTTTTTGTGTACATTCATATAAAATGTAATACTTCAGATAAATAGATAGAATGATGATAATTATATTAATAATTATTATTATAATAATTATGATTATTAATAGTCATCATAATAATAGATTGTGCCTCAACACCCCTCATAAAGGAGACGGGGGAGGAACACATTTACAGATTTCTAAGAAGTCAGACACAAAAATATATTTTTCAAAATTGATGAGCAAAACATTTATTTTAAAAGCAAGTTACAGGTATTCTGCTTATCACTGTCAATGAGTTGAAGAAAGAGGTAAGGGTGGCTGTTCAGACACCCTATTCTCCACAGTCAGAGAGCTGAAGAGTCTGCTCTGTTCATCTTCTCCACACTCCACACTATGGGACACAGTAAGCACTACCCATGGCCCATGTGACACCACCCCATCACATATGCCACAAAGTCAACACTGCCCATGTTTTATCTGGCTATAATGGGGCATCGACTGGGAAATTCATCAGACACGAATGAACACAGGATTGAGCAATATAACAACAAAGAACAGCGAGATGATCTATTCCAGTCTGCTCACCTAGGACTGAAATACACCCAGGGTTGGGAGGGTTACTTTGTAAATGTAATTAGTGCCTGATTACTGATTACACAGCTCTGAAAGTAATCCGATACGAATACAGTTACATGTCTCAAAAAAGTAACGTAATCAGATTACTTTTAGAATACTTTTGGATTACTTACTTTTTCCATCACAGATGGGTATGTTTTGGGGTACAGGAGACATTGGGAAGCTGTTATATAGCCAAAGGTGGTGCTACTTAGTACTAAAAGGGTGCTCAAACTTTTGCACACGCCATGTTCACTTTTTTATTTATTATTTATTTATTTATTTCTATTCTATTTTATATTGGAGCCCCACTAGGAGTGTTGTGTTAATTTCGTTGTAGCAGTACAATGACAATAAAGGTATCTTGAATCTCTTGAATCTTTATTTGATCAGTAATACATTTAAATAGTTATTATGCATTACACTTTGAAAAAGGATGTCATGTACAACTTTCCACTGTGTTGAGGTCAGGTCAGCTTCTGTTCATTTAATAATAAATACTAATACATTTGAGATGTCAATTTAGCTAAATATATGCAACATTGTATCTGCATTTTTTGTTGTAGTCGTCGTCATTAACATGTTATGGAATTAGAATGGACAGATTCAAAATTAATCATAATAAAAAGCAAAGGGATATTGAAAGGCAAGTTCTTTTACTGTTTTGATGGCTCATCATGAGCATAACTCAAACACAGCATCTGAAACAATGTAATAACTTTTGAAACTTTTTTGGCACTGGAATAACAGCGACTTGTAAGGGATATGGCTTAGAAAAGTGCCAGTGTTGGCGGGCTGTGTAGCGGCGAATGCTCGGCAGTGCATAACATAATTGACGTATAGTAGAGTACAATTGTCTACCAAATTGGGAGAAAACTGGGAAAATAAAAAGAATAAAATAAAATGTCATCGTTTCAACAATAAAGAAAGCAGTATAAAATTAGCAGAGCAGTTAATGTGATGCCTCAAACCGTAGGCTAAGGTCAGGTAACAGCAAATTACTGCAGAACTGTGTTCATTAAACTGAAGGTTAGCTAACGTCGACTTACTCCAAGTGCTTTTTAAGATTCGAAGTTGAGTCCTTTGATGCCGACAGTATCTTTATTCCTGGAAGACACAAGGTACACTGGACCGACAGATTTTTCCCATGTTCTTCTTTAAACTGGAAATTGTGTCGATAACGCCACAAACTAAAAGCTGACTTTTCTTCCATCTTGTCTGAGTGTGGGCGCGCGCTTTTTTTTAAACGTATTTTTTTACGCAGTTTTTTGGTTCTGTGCAGCGGCTGTAGTTTTCGTGAGCTGTGTGATGATAATCATGTAGGCGTGATAATGTCATGCTGTAACTTTAGTAATGAATATCAGCTCATTAATGTTTGTAAGGAAAACTTTCCACCAAGAATTCCAAGAAGTAATCCAAAATGTATTCACTTCAGGTTTATTAAAGTAACTGTATTCAGATTACTCGTTTTTCAAATGTAACGCGAGCTGAATACAGTTACTTGATTTTTGTATTCTGATTACGTAACGCCGTTACATGTATTCCGTTACAACCCAACCCTGAATACACCTATCAGGCAGACACTGGATCTACAGTGCCCAAAGTTATGGTTGAGTTGTCCGGACATCAACCTTACAGAGAATCTGTGGCACAACTTTAAAATTGCAGTCCTTGATGACAATCAAGCAACTTGAGCCAGAGTCAGCACAATTCTACCATGAAGGAAATGCAAACATCGTGACAAACAAGTGTGTAGAAACTAGGGCAGTGACGGTAAAAAATAAAAAGGGTCACACAAAGTTTACAACTCAATCTGTTTGTTGTTTGGCTCTTTGCAGACTTATATATCATTTCAATTAAAAAATAAAACAAAAGATGCAACTAAATATAGTTCATTATTACAGCAGAAAAGCAAACAAAGGCACTCGTATCCTATGACTCAGAATCTTGGCCTAATGCTTTGCGTAGTGCTTCTGTCCACTTTTTAAAAGTCTCTTCTGGCATCTTCTGGTTCCCGTTCCAGGTTCGCTCAGCGTGTGCGGCATGAGGATGAACAGGTCTACCGAAAACGAAAATGGAACCATTTCCCCGCGTTAGAGCTGATCTACTGCCTGCAAGTTCCTCTGACTCTGCTAAATTATTTTGTCTTAAATTCCATTCTGTCAAAGCCACTTTCATTCTTCTACGGCCTTATTTTATTCGGCCGTCCCTGTTCCAGTGCTGTGTTTGTGTGGAGCGTTACCTGGCCGTGCTCCACCCCCTCACCTTCCTCAGGTACAGGCCCCTGAGGTACAGGGTGGGGTGCTCGGCTCTGGTCTGGATGATAACATTTGGGGGCTGCTCAGCCTTTGTGTTTCTGCAGCATTCTGTCCTGAATTTCGCACTCGTGGTGTTTATGATTCTCTTACTCTCTGTGATGACCTTCTGCTGCCTAGCCATACTCCGGGCTCTCAGGTCCCCGGGGCTGGGGGAAGGGGAGGGGCAGGGGCCTCACCTGGCCAAGAAGAGGGCCTTCAGGATCATCACAGTCAGCCTGGTGATTACCATGGCTACCTACCTCCCTATGATTGTTGCATCTTCCCTGCAAGATCACGTCTCATACAGATCATTTTGCATCGTGTACCTCACTTGCTACTCCTTCTCTGTGTTCTGCATCTTAGTCCAGCCCCTCCACTTCCTGTCCCGGGCTGGGAAGCTGCAGTGCATCATGGGACACTGAGGCAGTGGAGAAACGCCTCTCCTACATTCAGAAGGTTCTCCACACAGTTGAAGTGGGCCCCAGCTACAAATCAATCAGCTCGAGGGACAGCTAGAATGTACAGTTGCCTCCAGAATTATTGGTGAAGATGAGAAAAATAGGCTACGAAAAAATGTCTTTGTTGTTCATCAGCTTGATTTTACTTTCAAAATATAAGATAAATATAATTGAAGTAAAATTATTCAAAGAAAAAAATCATTATCAAAAAATAAACATTTTTCTCACAAATACATGTGTCACAATTATTGGCAACCCTGCATTTAATATAGATTAGATTTCTCTCATATTTTGAGTGTATGATCAAGTTGATGAACAACAAAGACATGTTTTCATAGTCAATGCACATTCGCCTAATTCCATTTTTGTATAAGAGTACAAAATAAAAGCAGTACATAACACAATAAAGGCATTTTATAACTGAATGCTGTTTGGGTGTCTTCACTGATTCGTTTGAGTGGGATGAACCAAACTGATTGGTGTGTGAATTGTGCTGTGTAGTGTAGCTGTGATCGGCTTTCCCCAATGCTGAAAACACTTGTTAGTATCACTGCTTTGTTCCCAGATGTTTCTGATATCTGCTTTATTAATGTTATCATTAACACTACCAAGGTTTCATCTTTGTGCATGTTGTGTTTGATTTATTGCGCTATTTGCATAGCAGGTGTCCACAGCAAGGATAATAAGTATTGACTAATATAAATGGTGCTGGGCAGAGATTTGACTGTATGTGAAATTTCCTCTGTCACAGACACCCTGTCAACTTTACAGGAAACTGCAGCACTCAAGGTCTGTATGATACTCCAGCTCCATAGTTCTGTCTATTACTATTTTCATATAAAATGTACAATTTCAGATAAATTGGAAATGATTGTTTGGCTTGATTTAGAAATCTATTGGAACTGAAGCAGTGCAAATAGTCAATGCTTTTGCACATGAAATATTTAACCAAGTTGAAGTTTGACTAATGGCTATGGTTTAGGACTACGACTACTAATAATAATAATGATAAAATAATAATGTTATCGCTGGTGTCTTTACTTTTAGAGACTTAATTGTGTAATTAAGCTCATTAGCAGTTACCAGTGGCTCATTCAGTGTGCATTACTTTTAGTTTTATCCAGGCCTCTTAGAATTTTTAAAATCATAAAAGCATTGACTTTCTGTCTGGCATTAATAATAATATAATGTAATGATAAAATACCAACTAAACCAGACTTTATTGCGCATCGCACTCAAAACTGGTGAATTCCGTCTCGTCACATGCGTCCTGAAACTTGATGTGAAGAACAGGATTGAGTTGATTAAAATCGATTCAATTATCACATAACGTATTTTGTAAGGCTTCCACAGTCTGATAACCGCAAAACATCTCACGATTTGACGGTGTCACGATATATTGCCATTATTATTCAAATATAACGTAGTCCTACAAAAACTATTTCACATAAAGACGGGTATTTTGCAGTATTTATCATACAAAGGTGTTTTAAATTAGTTTGTAGCACTCTGATAAACCTCTGTGTGTGTGTGTGTGCGTGCGTGCGTGCGTGCGTATGTGTGTCTGTGTAATATCGCCATTTCTCAAACGCTAATCAACTTGGTGCGCGAGGCCACAAGCCTCGCAAGTGAATTATTTTATAATCTTTTTGGTGGATGAAGGAGAGATGTGCACCATAACATAAAAGGCATGGAAGCATCATGTAGTTTACGTGGAGGCTATGACTGTGTGAACATCAGATCTGAGATTCCTCTTTTAGCAGAAGAAAGTGTAATCTCCTCTGATTCTTCTTATTTGATCAAGTTTAACAGGAGGGATGTACAGAGATGATGTTTCAAGGAGCACTTCTGCCACTGTCCCCTTGTATTTCCCCAGAGACCCCGCATCTTGTGTCAGACCTGCACCCAGTGAACAGATGAACAGCTTCATCACGTTCAGCCTGGTGTTTACCTTAGCTTACTACATCCCTATGATTGTTGTGTTGTCCCTGGGAAATCACATTTCAGAAGCTGCGATTTCAATAGCCATAGATGCCTGCATAACCCTCTCTGTGCTCGGCTCATTCATCCAGCCCCTCCACTTCCTGTCCCGGGCTGGGAAACTGCAATGCATTGTGGGACACTGAGGCAGTGGAGAAACGCCTCTCCTAAATTCAGAAGATTCTCCACACAGTTAGCAGAGAAGTGGGCCCCAGCTACAAACCACATTACCCCGAGGGACAGCTAGCATGTACAGTGCCCTCCAGAATTATTGGCACCCCTGGTGAAGATGAGCAAAAAATCAAACCTTTAATTGAAGTTAAAAAAATAAAAATAATACTTTAATAAGTACAATTTTTTTTCTTATAAACACCTGTGTCACAATTATTGGCAACCCTGAATTTAGTACTTTGTGCACCTTCCCCTTGCCAAGATAACAGCACTGAGTCTTCTCCTATAATACTTGATAAGGTGGGAGAACACATAGCAAGGGATCTGAGACCATTCCTCCTTACAGAATCTCTCCAGATCCTTGATCCTCACTTGTGGGCGCTTCTCTTCTTAATTATTTCCCTAATAGTGAAGATGGGTATTTTTAGCCATGTAGCTATTTGTTTATAGCCATTTCCTGATTTATGAAGGTCAACAACCTTTTGTCTCATTTAATTTGTGTATTCTCTGATCTTCCCAATGTTGACGGATGACTAAGGGAGTTTGGCCTGGGAGTTTATATGAGGTGTTTATATGAGGTGTGTCACCTCATATTTATACTTCAGTGAAAAAGGAAGTCATGGATGATCTCTTAAGAGTCCCCAAAGACTCAGTTGAACTTCCAAGTTGTGAGCCTTCATTCAGAAGTGTGAATTTTCATTTTGTTTCTCATTTCCACATTTTGTATCTAACTGAATGAATAAATTCACTTAAATCTTTAAGAGAAACTTACACAGGAGTATGTATGGTGCTACTGTAGTCAGAAGCGCCCCGCCACCCCCCTCCTCCCAAATGTAAGTGTAACAATAATGTGTGGGGTCTGAATACTTATGCAAGGAGCACATTTCAGTTTTTTATTTTCCTTAAAAATATTTTCTGACATAAATCTATTAGCATGTTAAAATAATTAATGTTGAGCGCCAGTATTTTGAATTAAGATATCATGGAAATGAAGGTCAATGTATCATTCATAGTCCAGTAAAACGCGAGAACTGGTTCAGGGTTTAAATGCCTTTTTGCAAGGCACTGTACCTGTATGATCAAATGTAACTCATTACTTTCAATTCTCAACTGAAAACTGGATGGCGTTGTGTTGTTGTGTCGCCCATTACTGCCTCTCCTACACCTCAGACCTCATTGCGTGTTTGATGTGGGTTGTGTGTTTGTTTGCAAAGCAGCTGTCATCCTTAATAATGATAAATTACTCATTTTACTGCATAAAATAACATACGCCATGCAGTGTGGTGTTTCACCTGCACATTCGCCTCAGTTGCTAACAACCTCTTATAGAACCAAGACTACCACTTAAACTCCAGCACTTCTCAAGGTCTGAGTATTACTTTATCACTCCATCCTTCCTTCTATCACTCCATCCTCTCTGTCTGTCTTTCAGTCTATCAGTCTACATGCCTCTGTCTCTGTCTTTCAATCAATCAATCAGTGTGCTTGTCTGTTCTCGTACCGTGTCAGCCTGTTTTTTTCATGTGTATTCTTCACAAACTTGCATGATTGAAACGGCAGTTTGCGATTGCTACAAAGGGACAAAATGCGTTGTGTTTGTAGGTTGTGTATTTTCTTGTGTGTCCTGGGAAGGACTGGCCTCTGCTTCCCCCTCCGTTAATTCTGACACGTTGTCATTTCTTATTAGGGTGAAGTAGCAATTTAATCGAGTCCCACAGATCAGGCCTAAAACATTTTGGGTAATTAATAATTAACTGTACAGCAATAGTAGTACAGGTACTCCTCACTTAACGACCTACCTGTTTAACGACCGCGCGGACTTACGACCAGCTCTCCGACCAGTCGGTAATGTACGCTGTACGAGAACTTTGGTCGTGGAAACGGCAGCGCGGCGTCTCAGCGTCAAGCATCTCATCTCGCATCACCCTTTCTAAGTCTCAGTCTCGTTCCCGCAGTCGGTGAGTATTGACTACACTACCCACTAACAGTTCAGTATGCTTGAAATATTGGTATGGGGCGGCTCCTCGCTTATCGACCAATTCGCTTAACGACCTAGTCGTAGGTATGTTACAAAATTTTGAGATGTTATAAATCTAGCCTGAAACTTATCCCACCAGATAGAGCATGAAAATACATTTAATTTGATACCTTATTCACTCTCATATCTTAAGTTTTAAGGAAGTTATGGTAATTATTACACTCGGAAATGTGCATATTGACCCCTATTGTTTTTCAATGATCTTGAAACAAAAGTTGTGAATCAATAAAATAAATGCCCATAACTTTCTTAAAAATAAAGATAATTGCATGACATTTTCAGTAATTACAGATTGAAGCATTCTAAAAAATATATGATATATCTTATTTGAATTATCTGAAATTGCATTACATAATCAATTAATCACATAATTAGGCCTACATGTTGCGCACATGCCGCGACACGGCAAAAACCACGGCAGGCAGTGAGCATTTGGACAAAGATATCTCACATTCCGGGTCAAAAATACCGCATTTCGCATCGACAGATTTCAATGAAATTTCACCAGAAACAAGACCAAATGTTAAATTAACGTCCTGGATACCATTTATTTAGTCCTGATCTTGCGATATATCATTTTGAAAGCACTAAACACGAGTCTGACACTGAAGTGTAGCGTATGACCAAACCGAGCAATGTTTAATCAAATTTCGGAAACAAGATGGAGGATCGAGTTTTCAACTACGTTATATCGCAAACATATGGTGAAAAAAAATAAGACAGCCCTTGAAAAGCCTGCATTTCTGGGGTACGGCCATAGTCTCTCGTAATCGCTCGCACAGCGACACAGCTACATCTAGACCGCCGCTGCGCACTGGAATTGTAACATACCTACTAGTCGTAGGAACGGAACTCGGTCATTAAGTGAGGAGTACCTGTATTGTATATAAACAGTTAACTGATACTTTATTTAGTATTTACTAATGATGAAACATTACTCAGTGCTTTCATGTGAAATATTTAGGAACATCAAACATTTGTTTTCTAAATGCGGTACACTGATTTGCACAAATGCTTAACATATTGTGGTGGATGCATTTGCATTGATCATTAAGGATTTAGACACACGTCTTTCAAATGCAAAATGTAAACTGCTAAACAGGTTATGTTAACCGTAAGACTCAAGATTGACCATTTATTTAGCAAAAGTGTAGTTTGGCTCTGTATTTAAATGCTGATCTGCGTGGTCAGAAACAGCCTGCTGATTGGCCGATCACTGAAAGAGCCGTCTTTAGATTTAAAAGCACAGCCCAGCCTGTATGTCCTCAGAACTCACACCTTTTATTCCACAGCTTTCAGTCAAGTTCAGTTAAGCTTATTCTCCCACTTTGGGTCCCAGCTGTATAAAAAAGAAAAATCCAAACAATAGAAAATTGCAGTATAAAAAAACCTAAGAGTATACATACATTTCAAAGTCCAGTGTTAAATGACAAAAAAAAAAAAACATATATATATTAGGCCCACACATATTTTTTCTTTTTGGCATTTAAGCTTGGTGTGTCATGTTTGTTTTTAAGAGTGAAAGAGTTTCTTGGTGATAGTTTACTGCAGGTGCAACCCATTTTCCGAAGCATGGATGCATTAGTCGCATGTGTTCATTATGTCATATTTGCTCTTAAATTTTGGAGCATCTCGGTAAATTGGGAGTTATCCAAATACACCAGTCATCAGGGGGCGAGTTATCCGATAAAATATTACAAATATGACACTGTATTATTGTATTACTACATTCTTTCAGGGAATTACTTTTATGGCGCCAACCTAACTAAAATAAAAAGATTTAACAGATGCAATTAATCACAGTTAAAAAGAAATGTAAATTCAAAACTAGAAAGTAAACACATTTGTCAGAAGCTTGTGGAGTGGAGAAAGATTGTTTGAGCTCAGTGTGGCCCAGACTGCCCAGTTCTCCCGTACTGGCCACTATAGATGTTCATATAGGAGGTTTTAGGTAGATCAGCTATGAGGGGAAGATTGACTTTATTCAGTGTGCACACCACCAACAGGCTGTCCACATCCAAGATATG
Source organism: Aldrovandia affinis (assembly GCA_029706075.1). Taxonomy (NCBI): domain Eukaryota; kingdom Metazoa; phylum Chordata; class Actinopteri; order Notacanthiformes; family Halosauridae; genus Aldrovandia; species Aldrovandia affinis. The sequence goes on from JAINUG010000410.1 coordinate 56,442, forward strand.
CAGGTGAAAATCTCAGGTCTGAACCCAAAAATAAAGAGTTTAAAGTTATAAACTTCAGTTAACACTTTAAAAAGGGCATATTATATGGTCTCACCATTTAAAAATGTAAATGTATTATTACAGCAGAAAAACACACAAAGGCACTCATATCCTATGAATCAGAATCTTAGCCTAAGCTTTGCATAATGCTTCTGTCCACTTTTTAAAAGTCTCTTCTGGCATCTTCTGGTTCGTGTTCCAGGTTCGCTCAGCGTGTGCGGCGTGAGGATGAACAGATCTACCGAAAACGAAAACGGAACCATTTCCCCTCCTCTCGTCCCTGCCGCGCTCACCGGAGACTGGCACAACATCAACAACTGGTGTCCAGAGGCGACCTGGATATACTTTTTTGCCTTTGTGAGCAATGTCCTGGTGGGCTTGCCGATCAACGTTTGGGTTCTGTGGTTGATCGTGAGAGGGTTGGAAGTTGTGCTGGCCTCGAAATCTTCACCTCAACCTGGCCGCAAGTTAGAGCTGATCTACTGCCTGCAAGTTCCTCTGGTTCTGCTAAATTATTTTGTCTTAAATTCCATTCTGTCAAAGCCACTTTCATTCTTCTACGGCCTAATTTTCTTCGGTCGTCCCCTGTTCCAGTGCTGTGTTTGTGTGGAGCGTTACCTGGCCATGCTCCACCCCCTCACCTTCCTCAGGTACAGGCCCCTGAGGTACAGGGTGGGGTGCTTGGCTCTGGTCTGGATGATAACATTTGGGGGATGCTTAGTCTTTGTGTTTCTGCAGCATCTCCTGAATTACGCACTTGTGGTTTGTATGATTCTCTTACTCTCTGTGATGTCCTTCTGCTGCCTAGCCGTACTCCGGGCTCTCAGGTCCCCAGGGCCAGGGGAGGGGGAGGGGCAGGGGCCTCACCTGGCCAAGAAGAGGGCCTTCAGGATCATCACAGTCAACCTGGTGTTTACCTTAGCTACCTACCTCCCTTTGATTGTTGCGGCTTTCCTCTATCGTCAAATCTCAGCCAGATCATTTTACACTGTGCACGCCACCTGCTACTCCATCTCTGTGTTCTGCAGCTTTGTCCAGCCCCTCCACTTCCTGTCCCGGGCTGGGAAGCTGCAGTGCATCATGGGACACTGAGGCAGTGGAGAAACGCCTGTCCTACATTCAGAAGGTTCTCCACACAGTTGAAGTGGGCCCCAGCTACAAACCAATCAGCTCGAGGGACAGCTAGCATATACAGTGCCTTACAGAATTATTGGCACCCTTGGTGAAGTTGTGCCACAGATTCTCTGTAAGGCTGATGTCAGGACAACTCAACCATAACTTTGGGCACTGTAGATCCATTGTCTGCCTTATAGGTGTATTTCAGTCCTAGGTGAGCAGACTGGAATAGATCATCTTGCTGTTATGTGTTGTTATATTGCTCAATCCTGTGTTGATTCGTGTCTGATGAATTTCCCAGTCTTTACTCAAGACATCGATGCTGCATTATAGCCAGATAAAACATGGGCAGTGTTGACTTTGTGGCATATGTGATGTTTTTCCATTAGACCACAAAAGCATGCTTATAGCACCATGATTTCTCAAGTTAGGGGTGGTGTCACATGGGCCATGGGTAGTGCTTACTGTGTCCCATAGTGTGGAGTGTGGAGAAGATGAACAGAGCAGACTCTTCAGCTCTCTGACTGTGGAGAATAGGGTGTCTGAACAGCCGCCCTTAGCTATTTTTAAACTAATTGACAGTGATAAGCAGAATACCTGTAACTTGCTTTTCAAATAAATGTTTTACTCATCAATTTTGAAAAATATATTTTTGTGTCTGAATTCTCAGAAATCTGTAAATGTGTTCCTCCCCCGTCTCCTTTATGAGGGGTGTTGAAGCACAATCTATTATTATGATTACTATTAATAATCATAATTATTATTATGAATAATTATTCATATAATTATCATAATTCTATCTATTTATCTGAAGTATTACATTTTATATGAATGTACACAAAAACTAGGAATAATAATGAGGTGAACTGCTATGCAAATAGTGCAATAAATTGAACAGCGCACGCAAGGCAGAAGTGGTGACAATGAACATCCATTAACAAAGTGGGTATCTAAAACAAATTGGAACAAACCAGTGATACTATCCAGCCATACCCTGAAACTGCTGAAGTCCTTTCAAACAGGTTGTTAGCAGGTATTTGGGGGAAGGCTTGTTTTGTATGAATGTACATGATTCCCGGGGGAAGGGGAGCAGACCACACATTTCCACAACACCAAAACAAATCTGCCAAACTACCAGAAAAAAAAAAACCATAAATGAGTTGTAGCAGATCTTAATCCAGATCATATTCAAAACATTGAATAGATTTAAATGATTAAAAGTATTATCTTAAATAATAATTTATTTAATCCTCAAATTTAAATTGATCAGTTGATCAACGGTACACCGGTAAAAATCAACAAACTCAAAACCAACACAAAATTGGATTAAAGATTTAAGTTAATTTATTCATTCGGTTAGATACAAAACGTGGAAATGAGAAACAAAATGAAAATTCAAACTTTGACTTCTGAATGTAGGCTCACTACTTGGAATTGGCTAAAAAGAAAACATTAACAAAGACATTAATTTCAAAATTACAAGAAGAGGGAGAGAATTAAGAAATAAACTCAGGTAGGAACGCACACAACCAAGGAAGCACCACAAAACACACATGGGAAAATGCTAATAGAGAAATATAGGGTCTGCATGTTGTTAAGACACTGTTCTAGTATGTGGATGAGCCCCACGGTCTGCATCCTGTTAAGACACTGTTCTAGTATGTGGATGAGCCCCACGGTCTGCATCCTGTTAAGACACTGTTCTAGTGTGTGGAAGAGCCCCACGATCTGCATCCTGTTAAGACACTGTTCTAGTGTGTGGATGAGCCCCATGGTCTGCATCCTGTTAAAACACTGTTCTAGTGTCTGGATGAGCCCCACGGTCTGCATCCTGTTAAGACACTGTTCACTGAGTCCCACGGTCTGCATTCTGTTAAGGCACTGGTATGTGCTAAGTGGCGCCTAGTTAGCGTTGCCCAGGGAGGGAGGGATTAATTTGGGGTTGTCCGTGTCTCATCACACGCCCGCTTGTCAGTCGAGTGCCCACAGTCCACCTGTATAAAGCTGAATGAACTGTCTTTCTCCGACTCATGTCTGCACTTAACTTGTGAACTGCAGCATGAAAATAAGTGGCAGCCGACATCCCGTGTTTCAGAGAAGAGCGCGTTCTTGTTCTCTCTCCAATTGACAGGTTGCAGTGAGTACGGCTTGAGAATAAGATTGGCCATTCCAAAAATAACAAATGAAATTGGTGCGGCCAGGAAAATGGACCGTCCAAACCGAAACAGCTATGATTTACATGGGGATTAAAACTTTCAATTGATATTTTAAAAGTTGGAATTGATTGAGATTGCTCTTTATTTTATTGTGGTGTCCAGGGGAGCTTAGAGGATTCCAGTTGACATACACCATTCCATAGACAGTGCCTTTCAGAATTATTGGTACCCTTGGTAAAGATGAGCAATGAAGGTTATAAAAAATGTATTTGTTGTTCATCAGCTTGATCTTACTCGCAAAATATGAGAGAAATCTAACCTTTAATTGAAGTAATATTATTACAAGAAAAAATAAGCCTCATAAAAAACTCAAAAACGTGTCACAATTATTGGCACCCTTGTGAAATTTGTATGAACAAAATCTAAATGAAGTATATTCCCATTCATATATAAGTTCAACTGAGTCATTGAACTGTACACATCACTGAAGTATAAATATGAGGTGACACACCTCATATAAACACCTCATATAAACTTCCAGGCTAAACTCCCTTAGTCATCCGTCAACATTGGGATGATCAGAGAATACACAAATTAAATAAGACAAAAGGTTGTTGACCTTCATAAATCAGGCAATGGCTATAAACAAATAGCTACATGGCTAAAAATACCCATCTCCACTAATGATTAGGAAGTTTAAAACAACTGGAGCTGTGATGAACCTGCCCGGAAGAGGTTCATCAAGAGGTTGCCCTTCTTTGGGCCCATTGACAATGCATGGGAAATTGTGAAAAAGTGCAAAATTAGAAGTACTCTCTTTGTACTCTCTGGCCTTTTGGGCCCTTTATTCAAAAACCGTGAGGCCTATTTCAATGGAATTAACATTGGATGAGAGAGGACAAAAATGCCTACATTTTGGTGCATAAATTGGGCCTGTACAATGGAAGGGTGTGGGAGTTACATGATAATGTTTGGGAGATTTCTTTATAAAAAAATGCCAGATTCCATTTAACATTGGAGTGAATGGAGTGGAATGTTCACAACTAGAGTGGGTGACGTCACAATGGCCTCTGGCTTGACCAGGTAGCAGATTTTATCCAAAATCTCCTAAACATTAGCATCTCACTCCCACACCTTACAATGTACAGGCACAATTTATACACGAAAATGTAGGCATTTTTGTCCTCTCTCATCCAATGTTCCATCCATCCATCCATCTTTACCGCTTCTCCTTGTCGGGTCGCGGGGCAGCGTCCCAAGCAGGGAGACCCAGACTTCCTCTCCCCCGGCCATGTTCAGCTCTTCTCCGGGGAATCCATTGAAACATAGATCCAGCGTGTCCTGGTCTTTCCTCCCGGTGGGGAATAACATCACCAGGGAGGCGTCCAGGAGGACCAGATGCCCGAGCCACCTCATCTGGCTCCTGTGTAAAACTCTGAGCCCCTCCCGGATTCCTCAATCCAGACACCCTGCGGAGGTTTCAGCCGCTTGTCGCGGTTCTTTCGGACAAACCATATGTTACTTCCATTGAAAAGGAAGGGTGTTTGAATAAAGCCCAAAAGGAAGAGAGAACGCGTAAAATTGCATTCAATCCCATGTTAGGTTTAGATTAGAACATTGATCCTTTATCACAGATCCTTCGTTTTAAATCATACCGACACCATTCAAACTTTAAACGGGAGAGGACTACCTATATTAAGACGCCTTTTTTACAGAATGTTTATATATGCTGTACTTTTTTAACCAGAGCAGTTTCTATTTTGAAAGAGGCTTCATAACACTTGCAGACGAACCGTTGCTAGGCAACGGCTTAACTTCACATAAAAAAAATTCACACCCTTCGTCCCGACTTGTTTTACACAACTTTCTGGACCGATTTGAACTGGGAAAAAGGCCTGGTTATTGAGGCGGGGTATCAAAGCGAATACCTAGCGAAGTTTTACACTGGTTAAACCGCTAGATTTTCCGCTACGTTAAAAAATGTCACACAAATGCTATCGCGACCATTGTTTTCAATGGGTAGCATCCTAGCATGTTTCCGACTTGTTTTATACAACTTTCTGGACCGATTTGAACTGGGAAAAAGGCCTGGTTATTGAGGCGGGGTATCAAAGCGAATACCTAGCGAAGTTTTACACTGGTTAAACCGCTAGATTTTCCACTACGTTAAAAAATGTCACACAAATGCTATCGCGACCATTGTTTTCAATGGGTAGCATCTTATCATGATTCCGACTTGTTTTACACAACTTTCTCGACTGATTTGAACTGGGAAAATGGCCTGGTTATTGAGGCGGGGTATCAACGCGAATACCTAGCGAAGTCTTACACTGATTAAACCACTAGATTTAAAATCATTTTAAAAATCATTTTAAAATCATAGATTTAAAATCATTTTTCCAACTTGTTTTAAGAACACAAGTTTTTAAAACCAAACAAACACATTTTTTAACAAACCACACCACACACTCAAACACACACACTCACACGCACACACTCACACACACTCTCTCACACGCGTGCACACACACACACACATGAGTATCAAGGTCCAGATCTGCCGCACCTTTGCTCTTGCAATGTATGTCCAGATAAACCCAGCACTATGCATATGTGGAACACTGGAAATAAAACTTGTTTTATTTTGACCATGTGTGTTGGTGTTACTGATCCATTTTTTGTTGCCAGTTCTGCTTATTTGATCTATTCCAGTACAAAACACTGCGATGGATTGGTCTAAATGTGACTAATACCAAGAAGATGGACGGCTGTCTGCTTCAGTGATAACTGTTTGCAATCTGAGTTTGTCACAAAACAAAAGTACAGTTTTATTTTAGGTATTGTTAGTATGCTAATGAAACATTACTTCAAAGTGATGAAGCGTGTGACGCTGTGTGTGAAAAGAAATCTTCAAAACATTTTCATCTTACTCCCACACCTTCCACTGAACATACGCGTATCTCTCTACTCCTCTCCTACACATCTGTGTGTGTGTGTGTGTGTGTGTGTGTGCGTGCGTTACTGCTTGTGTGTGGGGGGCAGGCACCCTCAAAATTTCAGTGGAATTTAAGTCTCCAAAACTATAATTAGACGCCACCCCCATGCCAACAAGCAATTTGGAAGACTTGCCAGAAGAAATCCTCTGCTGTCATCAAACAACAAACATAAGCACCTGGAGTTTGCTAAACATCACTGGAACTTTGAATAGAATCGGGTTCTATGGTCAGATTAGACAAAAATAGAGCTTTTTTGGCAACAAACACCAGTGGTATATGAAGAAAATAACTTAATCTCCACTGTGCAGTATGGTGGTGGATCTGTGATGTTGTGGGGCTGTTTTACTGACAAAGGCCCTGGGAACCTTGTTAGGATAATAACATTATGGATTCAATCAAATACCAGGAGATTTTAGATCAAAATCTGGCTGCCTCTGTCAGGAGGCTAAAACTGGGTCATGGTTGAATCTTCCAGCAGGACAATGATCCAGAGCATACCTTTTTATTCCACACAAAAATAGTTCACTGACCACAGAATCAAGCTTTTGCAATGGCCATCCCAGTCCTCTGATCTAAACCCCATTGAAAACCTGTGGGCTGAGCTGAAGAGGAGAGTCCACAAGCGAGGTCCAAGGACTGAAGGATCTGGAGAGATTCTGTAAGGAGGAATGGTCTCAGATCCCTTGCTATGTGTTCTCCCACCTCATCAAGTATAGGAGAAGACTCAGTGCTGTTAACTTGGCAAGGGGAGGGTGCACAAAGTACTAAATGCAGGGTTGCCAATAATTGTGACACAGGTGTTTTTGAGAAAGATTTAAATTTTTTGATAAGGATTTTTTTCTTTGAATAATTCTACTCCAATTAAAGGTTATATTTCTTATATTTTAAGTGTAAAATCAAGCCCCGAAACGACAAATACATTTTTTCATAGCCTTTTTTCCCCTCATCTTCACCAAGGGTGCCAATAATTCTGGAGGGCACTGTACATGCTAGCTGTCCATTGGGGTAATGTGGTTTGTAGCTGGGGCCCACTTCTCTGCTAACTGTGTGGAGAATCTTGTGAATTTAGGAGAGGCGTTTCTCCACTGCCTCAATGTCCCACTATGCATTGCAGTTTCCCAGCCCGGGCCAGGAAGTGGAGGGGCTGGACGAATGAGCCGAGCATAGAGAGGGCTATGCAGGCATCCATGGCTATTGAAAGCGCAGCTTCTGAAAAGTGATTTCCCAGGGAAAACACAACAATCATAGGGAGGTAGTTAGCCATGGTAAAGACCAGGCTGACTGTGATGATCCTGAAGGCCCTCTTCTTGGCCAGGTGAGGCCCCTGCCCCTCCCCCTCCCCCAGCCCCGGGGACCTGAGAGCCCGGAGTACGGCTAGGCAGCAGAAGGTCATCACAGAGAGTAAGATAATCATAAACACCACAAATGCGTAATTCAGGATAGAATTCTGCAGAAACACAAAGGCTGAGCTGCCCCCAAATATTATCATCCAGACCAGAGCCGAGCACCCCACCCTGTACCTCAGGGGCCTGTACCTGAGGAAGGTGAGGGGGTGGAGCACGGCCAGGTAACGCTCCACACAGGTGCAGCACTGGAACAGAGGACGGCCGACTTCGATGAGGCCGAAGGAGAACAACATTGGCTTCTCAAAAGATACTCTGTAGCCAGTGTGACTAAGCAGACCTACAGGGATTTGCAGACAGTACGCCAGCTGTAACACGGCCAAGTTGAGGGTGAAGATTTCTGAAGCCAGCACACCTTCCGACCCTCTGACAATCAACCACAGAACCCAAACGTTTGTCGGCAAACCCACAAAGATGTCAAGCACAATGGTAATGCAGTATGTGAACAGCGCCCAGGGGTTCTGGTATGGGCCGGTGGTTGCATTTACGGCATAGGGTGAGGTTGGCGGTTGCATTGTAGAGCTGTTCATCTGTTCACTGGGTGCAGGTCTGACACAAGATGCTCTGTGGGTCTCTGGGGAAATACAAGGGGACAGTGGCAGAAGTGCGCCTTGAAACATTATCTCCTGTTAAAATTAAAATAAACTTTCTTCTGCCTAAAAGAGGAATCTCAAATCTGATGAACTGTGAAATTGATGTTTTTCTTCACAATATGATCTCCTACAGATCTAAAGGACAGTTTTTAGCGAATTTGTTGTCTTTATGAACAGCGAACCTACCAGCACATCGATGCCTGAAAACAATGGGACTCAGTATATAAGTCTAGAAGACCACAGGTGAAGCACTGCTTCACCTAAAAACAAACAGACAAAAAAACATAACACATATATCACATAAAACATCTTTTTGAAATTCCTAAATATAATCACAAGGACTATTTCCTGTGAATCAAGCCAAAAAAGTCTCACTTTAAAAGAAAAATGTATCGTGCAAAACAGCACCACCCTCAGGTTATTAAAAGGTACTTCAGTGAGGCAGAAATTTCTCTGCTTCACTAACCTAATAGAGCTCATTTACATCATTTACATTTACATTTTATGCACTTCGCAGACGCTCTTATCCAGAGCGACTTACACGATGTGGGGGGGTGAGGGGAGCCGACGTGACGTTCGCTGCGTAGAGTGGCCCTGTAGTACCGGGTTACGGTCGACGGCTTACGGGTGCCGTCTCGTAAGAGGCGTCGCTTCGCTTCGTCACTACCGGTCACAGGACTACGGCAGCGAACTCACATTACTAGGGGGGGATTGACGTTAAAATAGCGGGTCTAATTGGCTACCAAATTGGGAGAAAATGGGATAAAATCAGAAACAAATTTAATTTTTTTTTTTTTAATTTAAAAAAAAAATTCAAAAAGAAAGGTTAGCAACTTCGTAACACGGTTTAAGAGTGGTTTAAGCTAATATCGGTACGTTGTTTCGATTGAACTAGGGCTGTCAACGTTAACACATTAACGCATGCGATTAATTTCAAATGGATAATGCGTTCATTTTTAAAAAATCACGATTAATCTCATTTCAGTTTCACTCTCGCTACTGGCTGAAAGCAATTGCAAATGCGGGCAAACATACTACTGGTGATGGTGAAATCCATTGAAACTTTGTTTTTGAAGACTCATTTTATCCAGTTCTATAACAAGACAAGCTAACGTAGCTAGCTACATTATGATAGTTAGCTAGCTAGCTGGTAAATTAAGCAGAATCTAGCCTGTAGCCTGTTTCATTGTATATTATAAGCAGGTTAAGAGGCTAATATCAATCCTGAATGCTTCATGCTTGTAGAGGGGCCTGTCCTTGTAGCAGAGAGTGAGCAGGAAGAAGATGTGATCGAGGCAGAGAGTGAGCAGGAAGAAGAGGCAGAGAGTAGCAGTAGGACTAGTGAAGAGGATGATGGAGGTGAAGAGAGCAAGGAAAATGAAGGTTGCTCTGAGGGTAGTGAGAAGGATGAGGAGAAGACCGAGGAGGAAGTGGAAAAAAGTGAGGGGAATGCAGAAGGGTATTTGCCAGAGGACCCAGGACTATGGCCAGAGAATCTTACTAATCTTACTAATTATTTATTTAAATGTGGTATAAGCAGTTCATTACCGATTACCCTAATAACCACTACAGATTCAGATTCATTTAATTGAGTTGTTGATTCAATTTTAAAAAATTCTAAAGATGCGTGAGAGTCATGGATCAAGAGGGGAAGGGGGCCCACAAGACTGCATATGTATAGGGCCCAGAATTGTGTGCTACGCCCCTGCCTGTAAGCTTATTATAGGGTTGTGTTGTGAAAGGTTGCTGATATTGGTTAACATGGTAAGTAAACAGTAAAAAAACCCTACATGTATTTTCAGTTTAAGATGCGATTAAACATGGTTTTCATGGCTAATGATAAGCCATCTCCAGTCAGTAAGATATGTTAGTAGTTTCATGCCATTGCTGCGTTTTATTTATAGGTAACTTAGTTAGCTAAAGTTATGTTTTCAAGTGCTTTGTTGTTGTTACACCAGTGCTTAATTTGTGCCGGGGCTAACCGGGGCACAGCCCCAGCAAATGCCAAGAATCAGATTTTGCGCCCTGGCAAATGTCTTACTCAGAATCAGAGCCCCGGGCTCATAAATATCTAAAGTGCGACAACAACACGTATTTTAAACTGGTATTAAACAACGTTATGCCAGAGCCTAATATGTAAATAGATACACGCACACGCACGCACGACAGAAATGCAGCGATACGGAGGTAGGAAAAGTTTACCCTTTTTCCTCCGCGGGGCGGGGGCGTGTGGTTGGGGGAGGCAAGTTGAGCCCCGACATCTCTAATTTTACAAATTAAGCACTGTGTTACAGTAACTTTTTTTATTTTAAGTTGGGCTAATATAGATTACAAGTAGCTTTGTTCGTATTACTTGAGTAGCGTACATAGCAGTAATACTTCATTCGCTCCAAAGATTACTCTGTACGTTACATTTTGTTGTTCATGACTCTGTTACTCAATGACAACAATAAAGTCAATGATATGTACAACATGTACTGAGTTGGTAAGTAACTTCTTGCTCATGAAACTTGTTGGCTTCAGTCAACGGTCATTGCCAGAACATGGAAGAACATGTCATGATCGGTACAAATCAAATGTACATCTCCATCAGTAAAGCTAACTAGATAACTGTTGCTAGCTAGATAGAAACTCAAGTACACCAAGGGAACTTACGGGAAATTCATCGCACACTTCCCAAGTTGCATACTTGAGTTTGGAACGCACTTGATCACGTTTACTTCCGTACTTGATATACGCACTAGATAGAACGCAAGTATGCAATTTGGGACACGGCCTTTCGAATGATGCGCGATCTTTGCGTGTTCGCGACATGAAGATGATTGACACCTATCTAAACCATTCAGTTCAGCCTTAAACGTGTTTTCGAATCATACATAATTCGTTTTCCTTTTGGAAGTCGAAGCATGCAGCGAGAGAGATTATCATAAATTAGTGATTGTGTAGTAGTTGTTGGTGGTTCTTGTATATACATATATATACACGTGTATATATATATATATATATATATATTGTTAATAGTATAATTACGTGTAATCAATTAATCTGTTCATATCATTATTGTTCATCTTTATATTTACTTTATTTTTTATTTTTGCAAGACCTCATCTCAGGTTGTAGGCTAGCCAGCTAGCTCCGGTCCTGTCTTTTGCAAGCCACGTTTGACATGGCTAGCTACAAATAAGCATTGCTTGCTCAGCTGTACAACTAGCTAGCTGGCTAGCTACAAACATAATATTACATTGCATTACAGGCATTTGGCAGACACTCTTATCCAGAGCGACGTACAACAAAGTGTTAACCGTAGTCAAGAACAGTTTAGCTGAAAGCCACCCTAGTGGGAAGTACCGTTCCTAGGTGCTAGGAGCAACCACATAGTTAAACTAGGACCCTGTAGGTAAAACTGTAGCCACAATTCAAAGGTAGCAATAAAGCAATCAATGCAGAATCAATATAAATTGCCTGCGGTTGGCTAGTATTTCTGAAATGTAGCTACAGCTAGCTGACTAGCTACGAACATAATACATGAATTATAATATATAATTATTATTTTTAGCCAGCTAGCTACTAAGATAATAATATGCATTGTCTGTTCAGCTGTACAGCTAAGTTGGTTGCCTAGCTACTAATATATGGATCGCCTGCTTAGATGGCTAGCATTTTGTGTCACTTTATGTAATTTTAGGTAGCTTTTGGCTCTGCCAGGTAGTAAAAGGTGCAGTCAAGCTACGAACATATTGCCTGCTCAGCAGGCTAGCACGCAACTGAACACATTCTTCGCACCCGGACACATTTTGCCATGACAGTACCCGTACGCAAAGTAGTGATTCAGTGAAGTATATTTAAGCCGTCAGGCAACCTCTCATGAAACTGCGGTGTTTTGAGCTGTTGAAAACGTAGGCAGTCCTCACTCGCCCTAGTTCAATGTTAAATTAGTAACATTTTCGTTTCAGTTGAAATCGTTTAAATTTTATGTCTGTTTAGACAAAAGAAACTTGTTGTATAAAAAGGCTACTTTGTTGTTTTACTGCGTTTCACCAATAAATCACCAGGTTTCTGATGTTCACACAGTCGTAGCCTCCACGTAAGCTACATGATGCTTCCATGCCTTTTATGTTATGGTGCACAGCTCTCCTTCATCCACCAAAAAGATTATAAAATAATTCACTCGCGAGGCTTGCGATCAAGTTGATTAGCATCTGAGAAATGGCAGAAGCACGTGATCAAAGGGTGCAAGCGATATCACACACACACACACACACACAGAGGTTTATCAGAGTGCAACAAACTGGTTTAAAACACCTTTGTATGTGAAAGAGCATCACCAACACGAGGGGTTCAAGCGATACACACATACATACACACGTTTATCAGAGTGCAACAAACGGATTAAAAACCCTTTTATATGATAAATAATGCAAAATACCGGGGGGGGGGGGGGGTTATCTGGAAGGGGTTTTGTACCTACGTTATATTTGAATAATAATGTAAAAAATACCGTGACGTATACCATGATATTTTTTGCGGACGGTTGTCAGACTGGAAATCTCACAGAATACATTATGTGATAATTGAATCGATTTTAATCAACTCAATCCCGTTCTTCACATCAAGTTACAGGATGCAAGTGACGAGACGGAATTCACCAGTTTTGAGTGCGATGCGCAATAACAGCAGGTTTAGTTGGTATTTTATCATTACATTATATTATTATTATTAATGCCTGACAGAAGTTAAATGCTTTTGTGATTTTAAAAATTCTAAGAGGCCTGGATAAAACTAAAAGTAATGCACACTGAATGAGCCACTGGTAACTACTAATGAGCGTAATTACACATTTAAGTCTCTAAAAGTAAAGACACTAGCGATAACATAATTTTTAGTCCATAACCATTACTCATAAACTTCAACTTGGTTAAATATTTAATGTGCAAAAGCATTGACTATTTGCACTGCTTCAGTTCCAATCGATTTCTAAATCAAGCCAAACAATCATTTCCAATTGATCTGAAATTCTACATTTTATATGAAAATAGTAATAGACAGAACTATGGAGCTGGAGTATCATACAGACCTTGAGTGCTGCAGTTTCCTGTAAAGTTGAGAGGTTGTCTGTGACAGAGGAAATGTGCAGTCTCACATGCAGTCAAATCTCTGCCCAGGACTGTTTATATTAGTCAACACTTATTATCCTTGCTGTGGACACCTGCTATGCAAATAGCGCAATAAATCAAACACAACATGCACAAAGATGAAACCTTAGTAGTGTTAATGATAACATTAATAAAGCAGGTATCAGAAACATCTGGGAACAAAGCAGTGATACTAACAAGTGTTTTCAGCATTGGGGAAAGCACAGCACAGCTACACTACAAAGCACAACTCACACACCAGTTTGGTTCATCCCACTCAAACGAATCAGTGAAAACACCCAAACAGCATTCAGTTATAAAATGCCTTTATTGTGTTATGTACTGCTTTTATTTTGTACTCTTATACAAAAATGGAATTAGCCGAATGTGCATGTGGCCTTGGACCCGTGGCAGGAAAGGAGGAAGGAGAGAGGGAGAGCCAGGCCCTTCCACTCAGGGCAGGATGACAGGGCTGCTGCCGTTCTTCGCCCTCCACCTCAGCAGGCTTTTCTGTGTGGATCCACAAGGAAGGAGTCACTCCGCTTCCACAATCCACAACTCTCAAGAAATATACTTCTTTAACCTGTCATCATGACACTCCAGTACTTCCTACTTCCATATTCCTACATGTACGATATAGCACTACATATCCCAGCAGTCCCTCTGTACCTCCATATTCTGTATGATACTGCACTACATATCCCAGCAGTCCCTCTGTACCTCCATATTCTGTATGATACTGCACTACATATCCCAGCAGCCCCTCTTTACCTACATATTCTGTATGATACTGCACTACATATCCCAGCAGCCCCTCTTTACCTACATATTCTGTATGATACTGCACTACATATCCCAGCAGCCCCTCTTTACCTACATATTCTGTATGATACTGCACTACATATCCCAGCAGCCCCTCTGTACCTCCATGTTCTGATAGTGTTTGAGGCTGCTGCAGTGGCTCTTCTTGGCGTCCTCATCTCCAGTGTAGAACATGGAGCAGAGTTTGCAGAAGAACCCCGTCTTTGGGACCAGGAAGTCCATCCCTGTGAGAGGCAGGGAACGGCAGCAAACACACACACACACACACACACACACACACACACACACACACACACACACACACACACACACACACACATAACGATAATTTACATTACACACACAAACACACGTGTAGTGTGTGAAGTATGTTGTGTGTGTGTGTGCATGGTGTGTATTGGGTATGTGCATTAGATGTGGGTATGTGCATTAGATGTGTGTGTGTGTGCATGGTGTGTGCAGTAGGTGGCTGTGTGTCTATTAGTGTGTGTGTGTGTGTGTGTGTGTGTGTGTGTGTGTGTATTGGGTGTCTGTATTAGGTGCGGGTGTGTTGTATTAGGTGTGCGTTTGCGTGTGTGTGTGTGGTGTGTATTGGGTGTGTGCAGCAGCTGCGTGTGTGTCTGTATTAGGTGTGTGTGTGTGTGTGTGCGTGTGGTTTGTGTGTGTGTGTGGTGTGTATTGGGTGTGTGCAGTAGCTGCGTGTGTGTGTGCGTTTGCATGTGGTTTGTGTGTGTGTGTGGTGTGTATTGGGTGTGTGCAGTAGCTGCATGTGTGTCTGTATTAGGTGTGTGTGTGTGCGTGTGTTCTCTAGCTCACCAATGGGGCTGTCTGGGCTGAAGGGGGGCATCTGGAAGTGGTGCGGAAACAGAGGCTCTGAGCGAGCCTTCTTCACCCCCGGCGCCTCTCCCACCCTGCGCTTACTCTCTCCTGTAGACCAGGAAACACAAGAGTGTGTGGTAAACTGAGGCGTTCGTACCTGTGTGTGCTAAACAGGCGTTCGTACCTGTGTGTGGTAAACTGGCGTTCGTACCTGTGTGTGGTAAACAGGCGTTCGTACCTGTGTGTGGTAAACTGAGGGGTTCGTACCTGTGTGTGGTAAACTGAGGGGTTCGTACCTGTGTGTGGTAAACAGGCGTTCGTACCTGTGTGTGGTAAACTGAGGCGTTCGTACCTGTGTGTGGTAAACTGAGGCGTTCGTACCTGTGTGTGGTAAACTGAGGCGTTCGTACCTGTGTGTGGTAAACTGAGGGGTTCGTACCTGTGTGTGGTAAACTGAGGCGTTCGTACCGGTGTGTGGTAAACAGGCGTTCGTACCTGTGTGTGGTAAACTGAGGCGTTCGTACCTGTGTGTGGTAAACAGGCGTTCGTACCTGTGTGTGGTAAACTGAGGCATTCGTACCTGTGTGTGGTAAACTGAGGCGTTCGTACCTGTGTGTGGTAAACAGGCGTTCGTACCGGTGTGTGGTAAACTGAGGCATTCGTACCTGTGTGTGGTAAACAGGCGTTCGTACCTGTGTGTGGTAAACAGGCGTTCGTACCTATGTGTGGTAAACTGAGGCGTTCGTACCTGTGTGTGATAAACAGGCGTTCGTACCTGTGTGTGGTAAACAGGCGTTCGTACCTGTGTGTGGTAAACAGGCGTTCGTACCTGTGTGTGGTAAGCAGGTGTTCGTACCTGTGTGTGGTAAACTGAGGGGTTCGTACCTGTGTGTGGTAAACAGGCGTTCGTACCTGTGTGTGGTAAACAGGCGTTCGTACCTGTGTGTGGTAAACTGAGGCGTTCGTACCTGTGTGTGATAAACAACCTGTAAACAGGCGTTCGTACCTGTGTGTGGTAAACAGGCGTTCGTACCTGTGTGTGGTAAACTGGCGTTCGTACCTGTGTGTGGTAAACAGGCGTTCGTACCTGTGTGTGGTAAACAGGCGTTCGTACCTGTGTGTGGTAAACATGCGTTCGTACCTGTGACTGCAGCTCTGTTGGGGGTGGGGCAGATATCCAGCGGTCTCCGCCCCAGCAGACTGGCCCCACCCTGCGTTTGTAGGCCCCGCCCAGCTCTACCTGTCCCATCGCTGCTGGGTGTGTCTCCGTCTGGAGGCGGTCCCCGGGCTCGGAGGCTCGGAGGGGAGGGCCAGGAGGGGTTGGCGGTGTTCCTCCCTTTTGGGGGTGGGGGGGTAAGTGAATGGGGATTCTGTGAGGAACATCTTGGCACATCACACCTGTTTCTTCACTGTCAGTAACCACAGCGATCACTGAAACCCATCTCTCTCTCTCTCTCAGTTCATCGGTTTTCTCCTCCACCGTTTTGTTTTCTTAACTCCACGCTTTTGTGCTTTCCAAAGTACGAGTCAGGCTCTCACCATCTCCCCCCTCCATGTCAGAGGCATTTTTACATCTGCACTACACCGTTTCACAGAGCTACTCACTCACTCAGTTACTAAACACACACACACACTAAACACGCACACTAATCTCTCTCTCTCTCTCTCTCTCTCTCTCTCTCTCTCTCACACACACACGGACAAATAAAACAAGCAAAAGCTCACTGCAGATGGAAAAGATTTGCAAGGTGATTTTGAAGGCAAGATTTTTCTCTGCTGAATCCTCACCTGCTGTGGCTGCGGCCTTCTTCTGACTCTTAATCTCACTCTCCTCTCCCTCCTCTTCATCCTCCACCTCTCCCACCTGGTCCAGTGTTACCAACTTCATCATGCTCAGCTCCAGCTCCTCCTCCTCCTCCTCCTCCTCCTCCTCCTCCTCCCAGTCTCTCTCTGGCTCTGCGGGAGGGGGAGGGGGATGTGGGCGTGGCTTTCTGTCTTCCTGACCCCTCCCTGCCAGACCGGTCGCTGCTGAATCCTCACCTGCTGTGGCTGCAGCCTTCTTCAGACTCTTAATCTCACCCTGCTCTTCCTCAGTCTCCTCCCCACCACACTGACCAGGGAGGAAAAACAGCATTATTACAACCGCACCACAACCACAACACACCCAGAACACAACCACAACAAAACCAGAACACAACCACGACAAAACCAGAACACAACCACGACAAAACCAGAACACGTGTGCGTGTGTGTGAGAGACTTCCCCACCTCCTCCACTGTCACCAGCTCCTTGGTGCCCTCTCCTGCCCCCTGGTGGTCTGGAGAGGGGGTGGTCCGAAGGCACTCCTCCCCCACCTCGTCCACGGTCACAAACTCCTCCACATCTGAAGAGTCCTCGTCTGTGCTGGCCACCCCCTGGGCCTGCGCGAAGAGGTCAGAGGTCAGATTCAGGAAAGCCACAATGTCACAGACACTCTCTCCTGCCGGTCCCAGGAGCAGCCACACCTCCCCAGAACAGCCTCTGTCCAGCATTGCATCATCACAGGAAATATGTTCCACTGCCATGTTTCAAAGACCCACTCCGAGAACCACTCCTGGGTGTGTGGGCGCGCAGGTTTGGATGAGTGACACATCCCGGAACAGACTGCACTGGAGACGATTTCGCATTCATGAACTCACCCCCAACAATCACCTTCACACCTAAAATTCTGCTATTGATGTGGGCTATCGCTGCTGTGAGCAATTCTGCCTGAGCAGCACTGTGTGTGTGTGTGTGTGTGGGGGTTATCATTCAGCGCTGTGTGTGTGTGCGCGTGCGTGTGTGCGTGCGTGTGTGTGTGTCTCACCTGTCGCTCCCCGCCACACCCTGCCTCCTCGCATTCCTTAGTTTCCATGGATACGGCAGCAGAGCGGCGCATGGAGGAGCGGGTACGGCACTCGAGCAGCAGCGCCTGCAGCAGCCCTGCTGCCACCAGGGGGCAGTCTGGCACCCCGGCCCCCGCCCCCGCCCCCGGCCCCGCCCCCGGCCCGGTCCCCACAGCCTTGGCGGCAGGCGGCTCGGGTTCCGCGTCTCTTCGGGCGCCCGAATCGGTAGAGCGCACAGACGTGGCGATCGGGGAAGCGGGAGCCCGAAGCACAGAGGGCGTGGCTGGGGCCCTTTCACTCCCTCTCAGCCTGAAACCCAGGAGCTACAGAAACATGTGCGTCACCTACAGGGCTCCCAAAATCACATCACACTTCCCATCACTTTTCAATGCGACTGACACAAAAATGGAATTCACTTTCATAACCTTTTTTTAAACACGTTTTGTTGCCAGTGCAAACACACATCTCATTATGTGTGTGCGCGCGTGTGTGTGTGAAAACAGCCGTGGCAGGTGGCAACAACAACAGTGTCAGGGTAACGTTATCAGAAAAGAAAAAATATATATAAAACGTTACATGAAATCTGAAATTTCCATGTCATTTCCATGACTTGCCATAACAGAATAATTTTCAAGGTTTTCCCATGACGCGTGGGAACTCTGTACCTAGGAAATGCAACCAACAGCAACATGCAGCTACATGCAACATGCATCTACAAAAGCATGACATTTTCATGATTTCTGCTGCACAATTCCTGAATAATCAAAGCACTTTATTTCCAACATAATAAGGGCACTAATAGTTTTTAGAGCAGCATTACGCAGCAATTTTCAGTTTCTTACAGAAGGAAATAAAATAAAAGGACAACTGAAAATAAATGCTACACCTTAATCATGCATCTTGGAGACCTACCTGGTCATCACTTCCTGGGTCGTGGGTTTCCACGGTGACGGTGAGGGGCTTGTTGTGCACAGTGAAGGCGTGCTTACGGGCGTGGCCAAGGACAGCCTGGGCCGCGGCAGCGCTCTCCATCTCTAATATCATCTGCCAGGGTCAGAGCAGAAACAGGCTGAGCGAAGGAACGATGTCACCTCCCCCACACACTCCCCCAAGGCCCCCCCCAATTAATTTACTTATAATAATTAACTTATTTAAAAAGGACAAGGTGGTCTAGCAGTTACAACGTTCGACGCTGGCCACTGCAATCGAGGTTCGATTCCACTGGCCCCCTAGAGTCGGCTCTGGCCGGGAGTGCCACTAGGGGGCAGCGATTGGCACTCCGCCCCAGGGAGGGGGGAGGGAAGCCGATATGAGATCGCTGCATACAGGAGTGGCTCTGGAGTACCAGAGTTCCGGTCGACAGCCTGGCGAGTGCTGTCTTGGAGGACATGATACTTTGCCTTTGTCACTGCCGGTCTCAGGGCTACGGCAGCAAACTAACAATACGAGGGGGGGATTGACATGAAAAAGAGAGGGTGTAATTGGCTACTCAATTGGGAGAAAATGGGAGAAAATCTGAAACAAATTCTTATTTATTTTTTAAAAAAAAATATGCCCATAGATGGCAGCATTCGACAACACATCATGGGTATTGTGAAATACGTCAACTGGATGCACCTGTACAGTCTCTCCAAGAAGAACAACATCACACTGAAAAATCCTAATAAGGGTCCAACAGACAGAGGGCTGTTCCACGAGCACCTGGACAAGGACAACAAGGTGTGCGGAGATCCAAGCTTTAAACAAATCACTGTGACCGCCTTCAAACTCAAAGGCTGTTCCCGCAGGTGAGTCGGCCACGCCCACCGCTCACCTTGCCGTTGTTCAGAACCAGCGCCCGTCTGAAGGCGCCGATGTTTCGGACCAGGTCTTGGGCTTCCGCGATGCTGCCGGGCTCGTCTGGCACGTTGCTGACCGTGAGGAGCTGGTCCCATCGAACGGGAGACTTCTGATAGAGGGGAGGGGACGGAACCAGAGCCCAACCCACAACCACAATCAGGGTCATTGTGGGAGAACTGACCAGGAGTATCAGTGTTAAACTACAGCGTGGTGTATCAGTGTTAAATTAGTGTAGTGTATCAGTGTTAAACAGCAGTGTGGTGTATCAGTGTTAAACAGCAGTGTGGTGTATCAGTGTTAAATTACACTGTGATGTATCAGTGTTAAATTTCTGTGTGGAGTATCAGTGTTAAACAGCAGTGTGAAGCATCAGTGTTAAATTAGTGTGGAGAACCAGTGTTAAACAGTAGTGCAGAATAGTGGTGTTGAGCCAGATACTCAAAATCACCTCCTTAATTATCCATCTGTGTAACATGATAATATCGTCAAATAACATTTAGCATCTTAGTGTAGCTAAATTAATGTAACGCAGTGTGATATAAGCTACGTAGACCACCAATAAAAAGGAGATGAAAGTAAAGCCAATGAATACTAACAAATAACGGAGATGATGATCATTTCTACTGGCATGTGGGCAGCTTCAGCTGCGTAAGAGGTGAACAGTGATGAAGGGAGAAATGACGAGTGCTCACCTCAGGGTCACCTGGTCCAATAAGCGCTCTGAACAGCGACACCTGGAACAACAGGTCAGAGGACGTTTACGGCGCTGGAGGGATCTCTCTGTGACACCCGGGGGTGAGTGTGCTTTGAGCCCCATAATGAGGTTTTGGGGGCGTCTCTCTCTCTCACCGGGCTCTGGAGCTCTGTGGTCTGGGGCATCTGCCGTATGCTGAGCTCACCGTCGCCCAGCCTCACCGGCATGGACTCGTACACCTTCACCATCTCCTCCGCCGACACCGCGTCCGGCAACTCCACCAGCGCCTGAGTCACAGCAAGAGCAACGTTACTCAATCCAGAGTCACAGCAAGAGCAACGTTACTCAATCCAGAGTCACAGCAAGAGCAACGTTACTCAATCCAGAGTCACAGCAAGAGCTTGGAAATGTTTTTGAAACCTCAATTTTGCCAGAAGTCACATCAAAGACAACGTTTTTACTCAATCCAGAGTCACAGCAAAATATCATGGTGAATCGTTTTTTTTTAAATCAAAATATCAATCCAGAGTCACAGCAAGAGCAACGTTATTCAAAAGGAACGTTATTTAATAACAGTTAGACAAC
>JAINUG010000410.1:80000-120000 GCA_029706075.1 Aldrovandia affinis
TCCTGAGAAAATATGCACTTTCATTTAAATTAAATACTGATAAAGACACAGGTTCTATAGGCCATCCCAGCTCTGAGATGGTCAACTCTAATGTTCATTCTTTTTTTTTTTTTATTATTCGTGTCAGATTTTCCCCCCTGTTTTCTCCCAATTTGGTAGCCAATTATACCCTCTACTTCTTTCAATTTACCCCCATCCCCCCATGAGCACGCTGCTCGTCTTCGGAGGCAAGCCAGTTTCTCCCGTACAGGGACGCCTTACGCACTTCTCGGCGAGCCCGTGCCGGCTCACCCTCCCTATGGGGCGGTCAGTCAATCACCGCCACCCCCGATGGAGCTCTCGGCGCAGGCGGGTTTCGAACCGTGGCCGCAGTGGGCAACCTGCGTTCCGGACGAATGCCTTTACCGCCACACCACCCACAAACTTGAATCCTCAACACCGAAAGTTCTCTCTCTTTCTCCCTTCTGGATCTCTAATTGGGAATCTGAGACATTCCAATTGGATGAATCTAATTGGATGAGTCTAATCAAATGTAGTACTGGTGAAGGGGGTGTGGCCAGTGGCTGGTGGTGGCAGTGGATGTCCAGCCGGTCGGGGGTGCGGATGAAGACCGCCGTGTGACACACTCACTTTTTCCGGAGGATTCCGCAGCTCTCGATGTGGCGAGCGGTGTTCTGGTGGCCCAGCCATTCCTGCCAATGGAACGACAGCACGACAGGTCAGGTGACTCTGAGGAGCTCCTCCTCCTCCCGCGCCGCGCGAACAGCCCCTCTGCCGACTCTGCAGACCGTCAGGGTCGCCCACACCTCTTGAGACGGACAGCTGTCAGACTGCGCCAGATAACCCGGCTCCCTGACCTCTGAGAGGGACAGCTGTCTGTCTGCGCTGTGATATCACGCGGGAGGAATGCGCGGGAGGTGAGTATCTGGGGAGTCTGCAGAGCCTGTGGTCCCCTGGCTCTTTGAGGCCGCAGGTGAGCCGGTTTAAACGGGCCCCGCTGGGCCAGGAAGGCTGAAGCCTGGCGAGAGAGAGAGAGAGGGGGTCTCACCTTGGAGCACGCGCACAGCTGGTTACACAGAGAGCAGGTGTGCGGGAATATTTTGGGGGGGGCCGCCACGTAGTCGCTGACCATGGTGGGGGTGGGCATCCTCCGGGGGTAGGTGGGGCGGGGCGCGCGCTCCGGGGTCCCGCGCGGGCTTCGCCGGGCGGCCAGGCGAGGGCAGGTCCCTGGCAGGCGTGGGTGTGGCCGAGCAGCTCCGCCCATCGGGGCGGGTTGCCTGGCGACGGGGGCGGAGCTCCGTGAGGGCCTGTGCGGCGTGAGCTCGCCTGTGTGTTTCGCGAACGGTCCGCCCCCTCGGCGCCCGGGGTTTTGTGGGAGGGGCGGAGGTCACGGCGGTGTCGGGGAGCGAGGCTTGTGGGAGGGGCCGGAGTCAGGGGTGGGGGTGTCGGGCCAGGGTCTGGGGCGGGGGCGGGGCCAGAGGCGGGGGCGGGGCCGGGGCGGGGCGGGGGCGGGCAGGCAGGCCCTGTTTGGACCTCAGGACCCCCATGGTTCTGAGGATGAGGGGCAGGGCCTCTGGGGTGAGCTGCTCCTCGGGGAAGAGGCTGAGTGTCTCCAGGTCCTGGCTGGAGAGCCCAAACCTGGCCAGGAAGCTGCTGGCGCCGTCTCCGGGGCGGGGCTGGGCCTCGGCCGCAGGGGCGAACAGCCGGCTGGGCGCGTGATAGCTGGACCAGTCCACCGGGGGGCGCTGCAGTGCCGGGCGGGCCGCGGCCATGCGGGGGCCACCGCGCCCTTCCTCAGGCGGGGGTCGCGGGACATCTGAGCGAGCAGCCGGGTGTCACCCCCCCCCGGGGCCGGCAGGAAGGAGAGCACCTGGTACCCGGGCTGGGGCGGGGCTGCAGGGGAGACCACGCCCAGCCGGGCGGGGCCGAAGGGCGGGGCCCGGGGGCCGAACGCGGGAGCGGCGTGCGTCAGCAGGCTCAGGAGCGACAGGGCGGGCGGGAGGGCGTTGCCGACGGCGAAGGCGCTCAGCTGGGCCTCGATGTGCGCCAGCAGCAGCAGCGGCGAGGCCGCGCCAACGCTCAGCGAGCCGGAGACGGGCACACAGCGGTCCGACAGAGCCGCCAAGCTGGGGAAAACACAACCAACCGCCCGACCAATCAGCACAGGCGCCTGCATCGCTCTTAAGACTCCTGACACGCCCACGCACGCACGCACGCACACACACACGCACGCACGCACGCACACGCACGCACGCTCGCACGCACGCACACACACAGAGGTTCCGCAGACACAGAAATGAACGCACACACACACACATACCCACACACACACACGCCCACGCACGCACGCACACACACACACACACGCACACGCACACGCACACACGCACGCACGCATATTTATTTTTTTAAACAAATGCCATAAAACCCTCTACATGCGATAGAAACCTCACCCGTGCGAAAACACCACTTTAAATACACACAAGGAATAGAGCATTGCGCGCATCGACAACAATGAAACTTCCTGCGAATGCGTCGCTGCCGGGTGCGCAAGCGCATCTCGGGTCACATTACCCCGCGATCTCGCGCACAACGGAACACGACGCTGTGAGCGCGCCACTGGTTTGTGCCGCTTTCCACAGTAAAAGATGGTGGAACAATCTTCCGCACTCGGTCAGGACCGCCGACTCGTTGGGAATCTTCCGCAAGAGACCCAAAACCCACCCACCCACCCCCCCCAAAGAAAATACACCTAACTTTTCCCTCCTTGTGTTACAGGTACGGTTTGCAGCTGCCAACGATTATGTCTATTACTGTATCACGACACTGATCTCTGACGCGGACTATGATTAATCTTCCCATGTATTAATTCTCATTTTGTAAATGGCTCTGGATAAGAGCGTCTGCTAAATGCCTAAAATGTAAACGGCAATACTGTGCTCAATTCATCGCCCCACATCTGCCACGCATGCAGGTACTGACAAAGAGGAATCGAAGCAAAATGTTTACTGGAAGAAATTAACTTTAGCGTAAAGTTACAACCGGCACGAATGTATTTAAGGCAAACGCGTGCAGCGTGTAAACACAACTTCAATTAGTATCGCTGAATGGCCCCACGTGTTCGCTGTTAAAACCGATGGCAACGAATGCACATTACTGCAGCTACAATTCTCTGCCATTTGCACGAACCAAAGGCTTCGCACAGAAAGCGTCACATTTTCTCCCCAAACCTAGCGGTGCCGGTCCGATTGCTGTTGCTGCAGCGTAGACCTTTGCTACAAAGTTACGGCCCTTTCTCATTAACAAACATATTTGTATGTAGCCATTTCTACATTCGAATTGTGTAGATAATATTTCGCAAAGCATGACGATATTTACATACCTTTCTTTCTGTAGAATTTAATACATTTCGGTTTGGGATGAAAAAC
Source organism: Aldrovandia affinis (assembly GCA_029706075.1). Classification (NCBI taxonomy): domain Eukaryota; kingdom Metazoa; phylum Chordata; class Actinopteri; order Notacanthiformes; family Halosauridae; genus Aldrovandia; species Aldrovandia affinis. The sequence continues at coordinate 83,429 of JAINUG010000410.1, forward strand.
ATCCATGGTAGTTCCCGTCTGAAGTTAGACTTTTCTGCGGCCGTATCATAATCGTGGCTTTTTACGGCTCGCCGAATCAAGATCAAAGTGTTTTTTTGTTCTTCTTCTTCTTCTTTTCAATTGTGATAGGCAGTGATTACTCCTAATGTTGACCTCACTGCCACCTACTGGACTGGGGGTGACACAATTACATATGGCCTGTAGCATATTAATCACGTAATAAATGATTCCGTCTAGACCAGTAAAACCCGTATAAATCTCTACCTGCATAGAAGCATTTCTTCCCTGATGGGAGTGGTCTCTTCCAGGATGACAATGCCCCCATCCACAGGGCACGAGTGCTCACTGAATGGTTTGATGAGCATGAAAACAATGTAACTCATATGGCATGGTCGTATCGTTCACCAGATCTCAACCCATCTGGAGATCCACCGCCCTATTAAGACACTTTATGTTGGTGTTTCCTCTATTTTGGCAGTTAACCGTATCATGAATTATGTATGTTTTTGTAGCCAGAGGGTGACGATGTTCTCATTATTTCATACTGGAAAGCCTTCTACAACATGACACATTTCAACATTGTTGCATTAAAAACAAAAACGATAAAGAATAAATACCTGGTTCCGGTGGGAGTCGAACCCACAACCTAAGCGTTGTCAGCGTCATGCTCTACCTACTGAGCCCCACGGAACCATGCTCTACTTACTGAGCCCCACAGAACCACGAGTGGTGGGTTCTCCTCACTCTTCAGTTGTAACGTTGCAGGTGAATACTGAAATAAGCTTGTCCACATTTTGTGAGTTTCATTCAGCGTGCACACCTTTTCCCCTTAAGAGCCAAGTTCACACTTCAAGCCTGACCCAGAATAGTTTTGTTCGCCATTCACACGTTCTACATAAAGCGGGATGGCATGGTGGCTAAGCATGCTCTGGTGATTGATCTGTTAACATAGAGTGAATTATTAATCGCGCTTATGATCCTCCCAAACCATCCCAAGACACTGCCCCCTAGTGGACGCATTAAGGTTACGCGCAAGTATGTTGGCAAACACCCATGCGACCCCCGTGCATGTTCGCAGGTTCGCAGATTGGCAGACGCAGAAGCATAATTCTGCCTTCCGCCGTTCCCATGGCGTTTCAGCGCGAAGCCCTCCAGCATATCCAGGGTACCTCAGACTGCGTTCCTGCGCTGCAATGTCTTTGCTTAAGCTGTGCTTTACATTACATTACATTACTTTTGACATTTTAAGGCATTTAGCAGACGCTCTTATCCAGAGCGACTTACAAAAACGCGCGTTTATACATGGTAAGATCAGTCATGTTTAGCGCAAGATAACGGTGTAGTAACACTGCCATAGTCATCACTTTTGACAGCTGCACACCATTTCTGTAGCACAGGGAAAGGTACACTATATGGCCAAAAGTGAGTGGACACCCCTACTAATTATTGAGTTCAGGTGTTTCAGCCACACCCATTGCCAACAGGTGCATAAAATCCAGCACATAGCCATGCAATCTCCACAGACAAACATTTAGAATTCAGAATGGTTCGTAAAGAGCTCAGCGACTTTAAACGCGGCACTGTCATAGGATGCCACCTTTGCCACAAGTCAGTTCGTGAAATTTCTGCCCTACTAGATGTGCCCCGGTCAACTGTAAGTGCTATTATTGTGAATTGGAAGCGCCTAGGAGCAACAACAGCTTGGCCATGAAGCAGAGCAGCTGCACACAAGCCTCACATCACCATGCGCAATGCCAAGTGTCGGCTGGAGTGGTGTAAAGCACGCCGCAACTGGACTCTGGAGCAGTGGAAACGTGTTCTTTGGAGTGATGAATCACGCTTCACTATCTGGCAGTCTGATGGATGAATCTGGGTTTGGCGGATGCCAGGAGAACGCTACCTTCCGGAATGTATAGTGCCTACTGTAAAGTTTGGTGGAGGAGGGATAATGATCTGGGGCTGTTTCTCAGGGTTTGGGATAGACCCCTTAATTCCAGTGAAGGGTATTCTTAATGCTACAGGATACGAAGACATCTTAGCCAATTGGGCGCTTCTAACTTTGTGGCAACAGTTTGGGGAAAGCCCTTTGCTGTTCCAGCATGACTGTGCCCCTGTGCACAAAGCGAGGTCCATAAAGACATGGTTAGACAAGTTTGGTGTGGAGGAACTCGATTGGCCTGCACAGAGCCCTGACCTCAACCCCATTGAACACCTTTGGGAGGAATTAGAATGCCGATTGCGAGCCAGGCCTTCTCACCCAACATCAGTGCCTGACCTCACAGATGCTCTTTTGGCTGAATGGGCACAAATTCCCACAGACATACTCCAAAATCTTGTGGAAAGCCTTCCCAGAAGAGTGGCAGCTGTCATAGCCACAAAGGGAGGTCCAACTCCATATTAATGCCCATGGTTTTAGAATGGGATGTCCAACAAGCTCATATAGGTGTGATGGTCAGGTGTCCACTGGCCTTTGGCCATATAGTGTATGTAGTATGTATCGTTATATAAGATACTGTGTGTTAGTGACAAGCGTGAGTGTAGGATACTCCCTAAAATTGAGTCACTGAATGTGCTGAAGCTTGAAGTCACTTGAGTTTGAGCCACTCGATCCCCCTCAGTCAGTGGCGGGGGGGTTACGCACAAAGGTTACCCTGCATGTCTGCAGATGAAACATGAGATTTATTTGGGAATCTTGTGTTCTGCTGCCTAATTACTTTCAAACAGAAATCCAGGAGCTGCCATGTAACCCTGCTTGGAGCTTAGCTGGTCTGGCATACATCTGTGTGTGCCTCTGCGTGTGTGTGTGTGTGTATGAATCTCTGTGTGTGTGTGTGTATGTGTGTTTGTATGTGTATGACTGTGTGTGTGTGTGTGTGTGTGTGTGTTTGTACTGTATGTGTATGACTGTGTGTGTGTGTGTGTGTGTGTGTTTATGCGTGTATGAATCTCTGTGTGTGTGTGTATGTGTGTTTGTATGTGTATGACTGTGTGTGTGTGTGTGTGTGTGTGTGTGTATGCTCTGACTGTGTGTGTGTGTGTGTGTGTGTGTGTGTGTGTGTGTGCCCTGAGGGGCTCCTAGCTGCCTCCCCTGGGGGGCAGTCTCACAGGTGAGCGGTCTGCAGTAGCATGGTGATTTCCACCCTCTGAACCCCCACCCATCCACGAGGCTGGGGTTTATACCCGGCGTGGCCTGATTCTGGATCAGTGTGCGGTGGGGCTGTGATCTCTGCACCGCACTATTTAAAGCTGCACTTGGCTCTGAGCCTCTGGTCTGCCCGGGTGCATCTGAGCACACGCATGGGGGTTAGCGCTTACGCCAGGGCGTGCATCGTCAACCCCCCCGCGCCCATCAGGAGACTAATGGAGTATTTACAAACATTACTCACAGGGGCCTGTGGGACCGAACAGGCAGCGTTCTACTACCTATAGAACACACACATCTCTATTATAACCTATAGAACACACACATCTCTATTATAATCTATAGAACACACACATCTCTATTATAATATGTAGAACACACACATCTCTATTATAATATGTAGAACACAGACATCTCGATTATGGTTTTATTTGCTTAGAGGTTGGTCTCATCCTGGGGATTGTGTGTGTGTGTGTGTGTGTGTGTGTGTGCCCCAGTTTTGTGTGTGTGTGTGTGTGTGTGTGTGTGTGTGTGTGTGTGTGTGTGTGTGTGTGTGTGTGTGTGTGTGTGTGAGCCCCAGTTTTGGTTGTGTGTACAGCCGGAACACGTCTCTGTGCTGACACAACACCCTCTAAATCTCTCAGTGCGTCATTAAATAACCCCCACGCTCCCGCTGTGTCGCCAGCTCGCCCCCACAGCGACCCCAGGGCTAACGTGTCAGAACTCCCCGAGATTCATCACCACTGTTCCTGAGATAGTTACACTGAGGCAGGTGCCATCACTGAGGTCTGGGGAAAGAGACATGATCTCAGGCGACGAGTCGGTTAAGGATTAATAACCCAATGAATCTATGATGGATTCTGGAGATATTACCCAAAACGAACCCCACACCCAAATTCATGTAATTCATGTTGTTGTGGGACACTGGGTACTTTTAGACAGGTGGTGTGAGACAATCGAGATGGCTCCGTATTTGGGAGGGAAGTGACGGGGCCTGAAGAAGATTGCCTCAACGATGGTTCAGATATGCATTCTCATGTGAAACACCGTAAAATCTTGCGGGTCTGACAGCAGCAAAGAAGAAATTAACTGCACTGCTTTGATTACTCCCATTGGAAAATGGGTGCCTTGCCCCTGCAATGTATGGTAATGATGGAGCATCTCATTTTACATTACATTTATATTTTAAGCATTTAGCAGACGCTCTTATCCAGAGCAACTTACAAGATGTGCATAAATAAATACATGGTAGGAACAATCATAGTTTGCGCACGAGATCAGTGCAGTAATACAGCGATAGACATCATTGCAGGCAGCTGCACACCATACATGTAACACTGGGAAGGAAAAGGTTAGTACATTTTTGTATTTATTAAATGGAGTAAGCAGGGTATATAGTGTTGAGCAAGTAGGCAGTGGTGATGACAATTAGCTAGATGTACAGAATTCAGTGGTAGTGGAGTCTGAAAAGGTGGGTTTTGAGTCTCTTGCGGAAGATCACAAGTGATTCCGCGGTCCTGACTGATTGCGGAAGGTCGTTCCACCAGCGAGGGATCAGGACAGAGAAGAGGTGAGACCGCGAGGAGCGGCTGCCAGGCGCCCAGAGGGATGGGACAGTCAGTTTGCCAGAAGAGGCGGAGCGGAGGGGTCTGGCTGGAGTGTAGGGAGTGATGAGTGACTGGAGGTATGGGGGAGCAGTACCTCTAGCCACTTTAAAAGCAAGCCCCAGTGATTTTAATCTGATGCGTGCTGAATGAACAATCCTAGACATACAGAGGAGTGGGGGGGAGACTGAAGCAGACTATAAATAACACTGCCATGGGGGGTTAGTCATGGTTGCCTCATCTTCTGTACCATAGACTGTGAACGTATAGTACAGAAGGCCAGGCAACCATGGCCCTGTGGATGGGGGCATGGTCATCCTGGAAGAGACCACTCCCATCAGGATAGAAATGCTTCACCACAGGATGAAGGTGATCACTCACAATGGCTTTGTATTTATTGACGTTTACCTTGTGGATGTAAACCAGTAAAATGCACCTCACGCCATAACAGACCAGCCAGATCCCTTCATTCACACAAGTGTTTCCTTTATTGGTGGTCGTTGCCTGTATGTAATAAGTTGCTTTGGGGAAGGGTGTCCCTCTTTGCAATTAAATAACACGTTGGCGAATAATGTTTTAGCCTGTGAGGGTTTAGTTACTGGGGGGCAGTCTGAGCGGGAGAGGGTTTAGTTATTGGCGCTGAGAAAGGCGTGGACAGTTTTAGCGGGCGTTAATGATTTATGAGAGCAGCCGCCCCCCCATGAGACGGGGGGATTCATCACTCCGTGTGACTCGCTGGAATGGCGATCAGATTTTAACGGGCAACAGGTGGAGGCTAGAATGTCGGCGGGGGGCACATATCCACACCACCCACCAGCCTGACACACATCTGCATCTATGGGCGGATGGGGTCCAAAATAAGAGAGAGGCTAATGCAGAGAAGCTAGTGCAGAGGTTAATGGAGTAGGCTAGTGGAGAGGCTAATAAAGAGGCTGGCAGAGAAGCTAGTGGGAAGGCTAATGGAGAAGCTAGTGGGAAGCTAATAAAGAGGCTGGCAGAGAAGCTGGTGGGAAGGCTAATGGGAAGGCTAGCAGAGAAGCTAATGGGAAGGCTGGCAGAGAAGCTGGTGGGAAGGCTAATGGATAAGCTAGCGGAGAAGCTAATGGAGAGGCTGGCAGAGAAGCCAGTGGGAAGGCTAATGGATAGCAGAGAAGCTAGTGGGAAGGCTAATGGATAAGCTAGTGGGAAGGCTAATGGATAAGCTAGCGGAGAGGTTTTATCCCCTCAACTGTTCTGTTTTATCTGGGTTTTGTGTATTTTTGCTGTGTAAATCACTGTGTTTCTGTGAAGAAACTAAATGAAAAATGAAATGTGCATAGTTAAAAATGCTGTTGAAGCAGTGTGTCTTCAAGCCAGGGTAGGGGGTAGGGGGGGATTGGAGGGGGGGAGAGCAGAGGGGGGCGGCAGACTCATAAAAATGTCATAAAAATGTCCGTCATAAAAATGATTTCAGGGAACTGAAACATTACGCTACACTGTGAAGGATTTATTTTTGTAATTCAACAGTACGATGCTACATGACTTGTAAGTCGCTCTGGATAAGAGCGTCTGCTAAATGCCAAAAATGTAAACGTAATGGCTCATTATAAAAAACATACACACACACACACACACACAAACCCATGTCCCGAATCTTATAGAGAATAGACAACTAATAGAGAATGAATAAAAAAATACAGTAATGCAAGATAAAGTTATCTAGGTATCTGTGCTTGTTGAAGTGCGAACACGATCCTTCAAACAGAAAATGAGAGGCGTCCACAGAGCAGTAAACACGCCGCACACGTGTCTTCACACGGCAGTTAATTCTCCCACGGGCGGTGTTTCGTTATCATCGTGTGTCGTGTTTAATGGCTGTCGCGGGTGTGATTTAAATCCCACCACGGGGTGCGATTAAACCAGAGACAGTATTTAATTACAGTTTAACAGAACGAACATGCCTCAGTAATCACAACAACGATGACGATGTCATTTCTCAATCTCCGGATTATAGATTCGCAAATTACACAGCTGAACATATCCATTTCGGGAAAAATCGAAATCCCAAGATAATCACTGTCATCGCGAGATAGCAAACACCCTTCCAAATAGATATATTTTTTAATATCGTCTCAAGGGGAACCTTACCAGTTAGACGTGAATATGTGATATGAAGATGTGATTGATGAGAAGTGCATTACCTTTCAGAAACTGCTTATTCTTCCCTATTAGTTGGATGAATCAGGATGTTAATCGGATGTCGTTGTTTTAGACAGCATTACTTAGCCTGATGTTTGTTCCTAGTAAATGCTTAAATTCCAACACAGTGGTGTTGTTCACCCGTTCTCAATATGGATTCACACAGATTTTTCTCCTCAGAACACAGGATTTGTAACAAAAAAATTGCATATTTGGCAAAAGAAAAGTTGCTCTTTTTCAGTTAGCCTGCTAGCAGTGTGGAGTTACATTTACATTTACATTTTGTAAGTGTAAATGTGAATGCTTAGCACATAGACAAACTTGTCACGCTGCCCTCATACGAAATTAAGCTCGGTAGACTTTCTTCTATCATGTTTGCGGAGTTCAAAACCGGTCCTTACTGCACCCCGGCCCTTCTGCCCCACTCTACTACCCCGTACGGGCAGAAACAGAAGCTGTGGACAGGGTTAGTTCAGCTGCACTGGCCCCAGCCTTTTTAGACGTGGTGTCGATTATCTGGTGCTAAGCACCTCTGTAAAGCCCCAGGTTGTGAATTTGACACCGTCGACATGTGTTCCTTCTTTTTTGGGGGGTTTAACAAGCACAATAAACGCTGTAGCGAGCATTGCATCAGCAGGTTTAATTTGGGCTAGAGGCTGTCTCTGTTTAAACTCACCGGCTCCTCCAAAGCTGTGGAAATACCTTGTCTCTGCACTAGGTGGCGTGACCCCTGATTAATTGTTTGATTCTTGTTTATCCAAAAGAAACTTGCAGATAGTGGTTCAACACTGTTTGAGGCTTTCATTTATGAGTGTGTGTGTGTGTGTGTTTGTGAGTGAAAGCAATCACAGAGCAATCACAGTATCAAAGCAAACCCTCAGTCTAAACGAGACATTTGTGTGTGTCGCCGCTCCGAGCTGGCCCTTTTAAAGACATATTTACTGCCTATCACACTTGGGCATATTATATTTGGGGGGGTTGATTGATACATGCCATGGAATAAGTGTCATTGCTCAGTGAGACCAGTGGATGGTAGCTCTCCACTCTATAAAAAACAGCTGACGCGTTGCGTTGTTCAGCCTTTAAACAGTAGCTGTCTTTACTAAATCAAAAGGCACAATCATTGAAACTACACCTTGCAAATCTTTTCCATCTGCAGTGAGCTATTGCTTGTTTTATTTGTCCGTGTGTGTGTGAACAATATTTTATGTTATTTAATGAACCAAGGGGAGGGGTGGGCATACCAGAGAGAGAGAGAGGGGAGAGAGAGAGAGAGAGAGAGAGAGAGAGGAGAGAGAGAGGAGAGAGAGAGAGAGAGAGAGAGAGAGAGAGACAGAGAGAGGAGAGAGAGAGAGAGAGAGAGAGAGAGAGAGAGAGAGAGAGAGAGAGAGAGAGAGAGAGAGAGAGAGAGAGAGAGAGAGAGAGAGAGAGAGAGAGAGAGAGAGAGAGAGAGAGAGAGAGAGAGAGAGAGAGAGAGAGAGAGAGAGAGAGAGAGAGAGAGAGAGAGAGAGACAGAGAGAGAGAGAGAGAGAGAGAGGGAGAGAGAGAGAGAGAGAGAGAGAGAGAGAGAGAGAGAGGGAGAGAGACAGAGAGAGAGAGAGAGAGAGACAGAGAGAGGGAGAGAGAGAAAGAGAAAAGGGGGAGTTAAAAAGATTAACAACCGGTGCACGGCGCCCGATCCCGCGTGCGACCTCACCTTTGACCCCTCCAAAAACCAACACATAAGGGAAATGAGATTACTGAACTTATTTAAAAGACCTCCAAAACATTTTTTTATATTTTTCAGAAGATCCATGATGACAGGGCACTCCCATAACATCCAGGGAGCTCCAATCACAGGCTGTTTCCCTGCACATTTTCACGTTGAATCAACGGTAAGCAGTGAAACAGACCCCACATGCTCATGTATCATGTATTCATTGCCAAGCTGAATTGATTGGTTGGGCTGAACTCAAGAGCATTTTTATCAAGTCAATGCAATGTGATAATGGCACTGGCTGTCAGTCAAACTCCACTCCAGTGCAAACAGAGTCATCTGTTGCCCTACATGCGCTGCCCGTTTGCCCCTTTGCTGTCACCCCCACTCACCAGTTTCTGGAGTTGGTTGCGTCTGTGTGACCCTCTCCTCTCCTCCACACGCCATCTCTTTTAGTGTTGCTCCGCATGGCTCCAGCATCAGCAGCGCTCGAACCCTGGACCCCAACAAACCGGGTGTCAGCAGCAGGAACCCTTAGAATATTCCCCTCTGGTACTCCAGAGTTAAAGTGCCACCAGTAAAGGGTTATTCTCTCTCTCTCTTCCCCTCTCCCATTCAAGTATTCTCTCTCTTCCCTCCCTCTCGTTCTCCCGCCCCTCTCTTTCTCCCTCTCTCCCCTCCCTCCTTCTCAATTCAATTTCAATGTGCTTTATTAGAACAATCTTACATCATGTTGCCAGAGCAGAAGGTGACAAACAAATAACCACAATATAACAGAATAACAGACAAAATAATTACACATCAAAACGCTATAGTTATATCTGTTACCTCTTTCTCTCTCCCTGTCCCTCCCTCTCCCTCCAGTGAGGTTGGTGACATAAACTCTTGTGTCCTCACGTAAAGAAGTTTTCCTTCAGCATGCTGCTGTAAGAGATGGTTCTGTGAAACTCTGAAATGTGATTCACACGCCGGCCGTCTCGTCACGCTGTCTCCCTGCATTCCCCAGCGGGTGGTTAGGCATGCGCCCAGTCTGTGACTTCTCTCCCAGCAGCAGAAACCCGAGCCTAAGACATACTCGCGCTCGCCTCTCACCTGCCACACCCTGGCTGCCAGACCACAGGAAGTGTGAGACAGGAAGGGGAACCACACCTTGTCTGAGACAGGAGGTCTGAGACAGGGACTGTGGCTAACCTCACGCAGTGAGAGGAACTGTGCTCAGTCCAAGGGGAATGGTGCCCACTGCAGCAAACTGCCATTACTGCTGCATCTCTCACCCTGGGACCAGTGCTCTCCTTACCTCTAGAAACATACATGAATGTTTTAGACATAACTCTAGGGTGCACTCATAACCTTATTTGGTTGTGAGATAATGTTACGATGAGAATGTACAACAAACAGTCCTAGAATGTATTTATTGTTCCTTGTAAGTTCTGTCAAAGTCACAGAAGATACATGTCCCCTGATGGCTATCATGAAAACATTGTGGAGAATAACATTTTAAGAATGCTCGGAATGTAAGCACTGAAACGTGAGATTCATTGAGGATTGCCTACTGTCCTGATCAAATTAACGTGGATGATCCACAACTCCACAATTCCCTTTTGAACTGGAACAGCAATGCTGCAAAACAATCTGAGACCATTCCCGTAATGTTCAGTCAAATGTGTGGATGTGCGTAACATGTCAAAAAATATATAGTCTTCATCTTTAGATTATGATAATAATGGTGATGAAGACAAAAGCCTACTTAATGGTCACTCTGAATTCACCACCTGATATCATGCTTTCATTACGTTAATTTAGCACAAGCTCTTTTTGTGCAACATATAGGAAACAAAGTGCAGAAGCACTACTGAGCAAAATGGCTAGGGTGCACTCATACACTTAGAAGCCAAGGTTGATATCAATATGTTTTGTTTTTTTAAAGATTTTGTTTCAGATTTTTTTTACAATTTTCTCCTAATTTAGTAGCCAAATACACCCTCTCTTTTCATGTCACCCCCCCCCCCCCCCCTGCCGTAGCCATAAGACTGGCAGTGACAAAGGCAAAGTACCGCCTCCTCCGAGCCGGCACTCGCCAAGCCGTTGACTGTAACTCCGGTACACAGCGGGTGGTCAGTACTTGGAGATGTGGTGAAATAGGGTTGGATCGGCGTGTCTGTCTGCTGAGTTGCGGCTCCAACAACGTACATATATGTAGAAGCACAGCCCGTGGTAACCGAAAACGCGACACTAGCCATTCGTCTGTCTCTGAAAAAATAGATCAGCGTACTCTCTAAAGACACGCTCTCTTCCAAGGGCCTGATGCTCTAGGGCATCCAATAGTTTGTGTTTTTGAAGTAGGTTGAGTTCCTTATATTCTGCTGGGACCAGGGCATTAGAAGTAGGTTGGCCTTATATGCAGGGACCAATTAGTGTGCCATTTAAGTCGTTTTGCAGTTTGAGATGTTTATATTGATATTGTAGTATTATACCATAGCCTCAATAGCCACAATTGAAACGAATGATAATGATATACAGTAATTATATTAATGAATTATGAATTATATTATCCTACAATTTGAAAAGAAAACTGTCAAATATAGGCCTACAATTGTCAAACAGGATACTCTCAAAATGATTATAAATTATGAATTCTATCATTTATCGTGTAATTTATATATTCAAACTCAACAGTTCTTCTAAGTAATGAAATAGACACAATCCATTAGTCAGAAACAAAGTTGTTTTGCTTTGGAGAACGGCAGGCAAATTGTCTGACTTGTACGACAGCTCTGGACCACTCCTAAATCTTGTCCGTACCCAAGAGAAAATTCTAAATACGAGAAAATTGGTGAATGCGGCAAATTCTCGTAAATCACTAGCAGAGTGACTTACGAATGAATTTGTGCGTAAAAGTGGTTCTTGCATCTGGCCCAATGTGTCCTAAGTCCCAGTGTGCCAGCCCTGCTTTTGTGTTCTATGTTTTCTTACCAGACCTGGGTCAAACCGGAATCAAATCTGGGTCAGACCTGAGTCAGATTGTGTTGCTGACCAAAATGTACTTTTGTGTAAAAGATGAATTTTGTTCCAAACATTGGTGAAAAGCAGATGTTTATATGTTTATTCATTGCCATTTTCTCAGTCTTTGAACTCTGCATTTTCCACAAATGGTTTAGTATCAGTGACCAGGTGTGCAGGTCTGCATGTGGGACACCAGCTGATTGAGCCTGCATACTTACCGGTCCAGGGTGTCCTGCCCTGCGTGAGCCATATATAACCGATATAAACACGGTGGTCTTTCAGCAGGGGGCGCTGTTCTGCAAACAACGCTGTAAGTGTTCGAGAAGCAAAGCAATGGTGCTTTTCCGTCTCTTTTGAGAGACAGGGATGCAAAGACTGCCTGGTGATGAGCACCCAAATCCACGCACCACGCCCAGCAGTTTTCCCAGCGATACGGCAGGGATGTGCAGCGCGGCATCAGCGACGTATAATAACGAGGTTCATTTCTGTAGCGCCTGCATTAAAAAGCAATGATGCCTTATCACTGGCACGTTATTATTGCAACGTGTTTTGTAGTAGGTTTTGTGTGTGTGAGTGCGAGTGTGAGTGCGAGTGTGAGTGTGTGTGTGTGTGTGTGTGTGTGTGTGTGTGTGTGTGTGTGTTTGACCAACTGATCAAGTCGCACAAATTCATATTAATTAACTAAAACAACATACCATAAAATATAACAAGACAGATTTGTTCTTATCCTGGATGTGAAACACTTTTTGTAAAGAAAAGAAATAAAAGAAAAAAGACTAACACTGAACAAATGCTAAACGAATAAAATAAAAGCCTGCGAGTTATATAGGCTGAATACATAACAGTAGTAGGTGGGTGGAATGAATGTTTGGTTCATAATTATGCGTGTGTTCGGGACTCTCAAACGGCCAAAAGGTGTTCTTAAATAACAAACCATATTAAAGTAAAACCACCACTGGTGTCATGTCATGTGTCATATATTTTGGCGTGTGTGTGACCATTGAATACTTACGCTCGTCAACTTCACGCTAGCGTCATAATAAACGCATAATTTGTCAGCTGCCAGCTGTCAGCTCTAGTCAGGGACAGGTAGCGGTAATCCTCCATTGTGGAATGGTTTCAGTGGCGCATGTCAGTCAATTGGGAGTTTGCATGTTCTCCCCGTGTCCGCGTGGGTTTCCTCCGGGTACTCCGGTTTCCTCCCACAGTTCAAAGACATGCACGTTAGGCTAATTGGAGAGTCTAAATTGCCCTGTAGGTATGAGTGTGTGAGCGAATGGTGTATGTAGTGGCCTGCGATGGATTGGCGACCTGTCCAGGGTTTATTCCTGCCTCTCGCCCCAATGCATGCTGGGATAGGCTCCAGTGCCCCCCGCGCCCCCGCGACCCCCGCGACCCCCTGACCCAGGAATAAGCGGCTGAAGAAGATGAGATGAGATGAGATGAGATGTCATTCAATTGAACGCCCAACAGCGCATCTTCTTGGCTGCATCGCTGGCCACGCGTCGCTCAATCTTTAAAGCGCACCGCGGCCGCACACAAACACGGCCCGCGAGGCAGGGGCGCGCACGCGCAGTGCGTCTGACGGCCCACATGACCGCGTTGACGTAATGTGGCTAGCTTGCTAGCGAGCTAGCAAATCCACGAACCCGCACGCCGGACAGTGGGACCTCGGGGGGTTTTTTGGGGGTGAATTTGGAGCGATAGCCTGGGAAAATACGATGCCAGGTACGAAATGCAAAAGCACCGAGGCGCCACTCGGCCCACACCTTTCGAGGATTGCGTTCAGCGGGCAATGTCGGCCCGTTTCTGGGCACAATGTCACGCAGCTAGCCCGCTGCGTCCGTTTGCATCATCCTTTGTTTTTGTTACCTGGCTATATGCAATGCAATCGGCGAACGCCAACGAACCACGCAGATTCATTAGTCGTTTATTGGTCTCTTTTATTGTCCAGCGTGGATATCGCGTTTAACGTTGTCTTGTTACCGAGCTAAGCATGTGTAATACCCCGAAGCTAGCGGGCTAGCTGACATCGCTAGCTGCTAATGTTAGTTAGCAAAACGTTCGCGACTTGGCGAGATAATTTAGCAGGCTGTGTAATCGGGGTTAACGTTGGCTGCCTCTGGCTTTCGACCTCGCTGTGGTGGTATTTTTCATTCTGTTCCCCGCGGTCCAGCTGCAGGCACTAACGTTACTTGGCGAAGTATGTGATTACAAGCTGCGTTTGTGCCAGTTTGCTTGCTAGCAATTTACAAATGACGACTGTACACGATTATTCCTCTGGTAGCTATGCGAGTAAAGCCACTTTAAATTAATTAAGAGGCCTGTTAGGGACCATTGGCCACTTGAGAATGTCCAGATCTTGAGCTGACGCCAACTAGCTAAATTGTAGCTGCCTGCTTATTGCCCATCTTGTTTTTATTTTATTTTACACAAGTCAGTATGCTAGATGGCTAGCTAATTTACTTATCTGGTTGGTATAAACACGTATGTGCGAATGGCCAGTTCTCATTGAAGTGCTCACGTAGCTGTGAGCACACTAGTTTTGCATACGAGCTACTAATTTTGCGTTTGCGCTAATTAATATGCGAATCTGCGGGAGTAGCGAACTGTGTCGTGTGCATGGGGTGTTTTCCTAAACATTCACTGTTGCTAGCTTGCTGGGCAAATGGCATCTCCGCAAACTAGATTGCAATAAACTCAGTCCGGCACGTTTTGAAGTTTATAGCCCGCAAGTAGCTATCTAAATTAGTTCGCTAATGTGTAGTATGTGTATTTTGCCGCGGCGCCTTCTCGCCTGTGGTCATCCCCCTGTAAGTGCGGGTGTATGAACTATAATGTAATTTAGATGTCAAGCAAGTCGGTCACCAACTTCACCTCATGTCGGATATTAGTCTGCGCACCTTGCGATGTTCGCTGTGTGTTGTAAAGTTGTGTTCGTAGCTGCTACGCAATTATTCAACTATTAAAAGGGGTCAGTCGGTTAAAACGTTGGAGATTTACAGGATGCCCCTACAGGATTGTCCTAAATATAAATCTGTCCTCTGTGTGTCTTGGAAAACGTTCAGTCCCTATTATCTGTCTAACGTAGCGTTAGACCACACTGTCATGCTCAGTGCCGTATTACTGCCCGACCACATAACGTGCACAGTGTGTGCCTAGTCCACTGTCACCTTGTCCAGGTGGCTTCTGGGAGATGATGGTTTTAGGGACTGTTGTCTAATGGGCAACAGTGTGGAACAGTGGTCAGAGCAGCAGTGTGGCGCAGTGGTCAGAGCAGCAGTGTGGAGCAGTGGTCAGAGCAGTGGTCAGAGCAGCAGTGTGGAGCAGTGGTCAGAGCAGTGGTCAGACCAGCAGTGTGGAGCAGTGGTCAGAGCAGTGGTCAGAGCAGCAGTGTGGAGCAGTGGTCAGAGCAGCAGTGTGGAACAGTGGTCAGAGCAGCAGTGTGGAGCAGTGGTCAGAGCAGCAGTGGTCAGTGTGGAGCAGCTGTAAGGTGAGTGTAACTGAAAGACAGTGATGCAGACCCTGGTATTGAAAGGGACCTCTGTACCCTGAGCAGGTGTGTGTGTGTGTGTGTCTGTGAGTGAGTGCGTGCGTGAGAGTGTGTGTGTGTGTGTGTGTGTCTGTGTGCGTGCGTGTGTGTGTGTGTGTCTGTGTGTGTGTGTGTGTGAGTGAGTGCGTGAGAGTGTGTGTGTGTGTGTGTGTGTGTGTGTGTGTGTGTGTGTGTGTGTGTGTGTGTGTGTGTGTCTGTGTGCGTGCGTGCGTGAGAGTGTGTGTGTGAGAGTGTAACTAACTGTTTCTGCACCGTCCCCAGAGCCTGCGGAGATGAGCAGCCCGGAGGTGGCGAAGACGCCAGGGAGCAGCAGCACTGCAGGGAAGGAGGAGCCAGTGACCTGTCATTCGGGCACAAAGGTTTCACAGCCCAACCCATTCGCAGAGTACCTGTGGATGGAGAACGAGGAGGAGTACAACCGACAGGTCTCCCTCCCAATCTGCTGTCATTCAGTGTGCGGTTTCACACCGGTGTCATTCAGTGGGCGGTTTCACACCGGCGTCATTCAGTGTGCGGTTTCACACCGGTGTCATTCAGTGTGCGGTTTCACACCGGTGTCATTCAGTGTGCTGTTTCACACCGGTGTCATTCAGTGTGCGGTTTCACACCGGCGTCATTCAGTGTGCGGTTTCACACCGGCGTCATTCAGTGTGCGGTTTCACACCGGCGTCATTCAGTGTGCTGTTTCACACCGGTGTCATTCATGGGTTTTAGAGTAGGGGGGTGGGACAAGGAGGGCCATATTAATAATTATTTAATTAGCCCAATCATTTATGTGATCTGACATTTTAGCTACATTTCTTGCCAAGGTCGTGAATGAGCACTGTTTTTGTGTCCCCACGTGAAACGTTTACCCTGATGTACTCTACTTGTGAACAGGCATTGGTGTGCATAGCTAATTAGCTCATTGAGCCAGCATAATTGATGGAAACAACTAAACCTGCAAACCCCACCCCCACCCCCTCCAGGTCGAGGAGGAGCTGCTGGAGCAGGAGTTCTTGGAACGGTGTTTCCAGGAGATGCTGGAGGAGGAGGATCAGGATTGGTTCATTCCGGCGAGGGACCTCCCCTCAGGGGTGGGGCAGCTCCAGCAGCAGCTCAACGGGCTGTCAGTCAGCGATGGACACGCCCAGGACATCGCAGTGAGTCCCCCCCACAGACGGCATCGCCTCGAGCAGGGTCCACCGCCGGGGATCCGTAACGGGATCACACTAACGGGATCACACTAACGGGATCACAGTAACGGGAGCACACTAACGGGATCACACTAACGGGATCACACTAACAGAGGTCCTTAATGGGGTTTAGTAAAGGTGCTGGCAGCAGGTTTAGTGCATTTTACATTTGAGGTATTTAGCAGACGCTCTTATCCAGAGCGACTTACACAGTTTACATTTCTTTACATACAATCCATTTATACAGCTGGATATTTTACTGAAGTGATTCAGGTTAAGTATCTTTAGCTCAAGGGTACAACAGCAGTGTCCCCGCCTGGGAATTGAACCAGCAACCTCTGAGTTACAAGCCCAGCTCCCTAACCATTACACTACACTGCCAGACTATTTAGCAGACGCTCTTATCCAGAGCGACTTACCATTATACCACACTGCCAGCCTATTTAGCAGACGCTCTTATCCAGAGCGACTTACACAAAGTAGTACAAATACAAATCCTTATTAGTAGTGGGGATCAGTGAGAGCGAGTTTATTATGATCTCTAGGTTTGTAGTTGTAGAGTTGGGGTGAGCTTTAGACATTCAGGCACTAATTAACTTGCACATCTTACATGCGCATAAATATCGACATTTTGCATAGAATCCACTTGTACAGCTGGATGCTCATCCACTTGCGCTGAATCCACTTCCTGCAAGTCGCGCTGGATAAAAAGCTTTGCTAAATGATTGTATTGCATTGATACTTACTGAAGGTTAAGTGCCTCATTCAAGGGCACAAGAGCAGCGCCCCACCTGGGGTTTGAACCTTGTACCGTTATTCTGTGTGTGTGTCACTGAGCCCTGAGACGGTTAAGAAACACAGGCTCAGTTCTTTTCCCCTGGCTGAAGAGTGGAGATCTCTCTCTCACTCTCTCTCTCTCTCTCTCTCACTCTCTCTCACTCTCTCACTCTCTCTCTCTCTCTCTCACTCTCTCACTCTCACTCACTCTCTCTCTCTCTCTCTCTCTTTCAGCGCAAGAGCAGCTTGAACCCTGAAGCGAAGGAGTTTGTTCCAGGAGTGAAATATTAGGGTCCCCCAAGGGGGGGTGGGGGTGGGGGGCTCACAGAGACTTTTGGGGACCGTTGCTGATCGCACACACACTGGGATGGGGGTACATTCTTCTATAAGCTTTGTATTTCCATTTGTGTCTGTGTAAAGTGGGGGGGGGGTGTGATCAGTGTTGCTACTGGTAACTGCTACAGGACAGTTTTGTGCTGGGGTTTTTTCAGGGAATCAATCATGTGAAATCTCTACATGTGGGCGTGGCTATCCGTTCCTCTGTGATTGGATCAGCTTCCCCTTCTGGGTTTTTTTTGGGGTGGGGGGGGGGTCTTTGGTCTCAAGGGGGTTTGCGGGTTGTGTGTGTATGTGGGGGGGTTACTGGACATGATGCAGAGGCAAGTCCATAGACTAGTCATGTGACCTGGGGACAACCAATGGGGGAATGCCTGTTGGGACTGACATGAAATCTTATTTTTTATTTTTATTTTTTATTTAAGTTGAGATTCTTTCACACAAAGTTCGAATTTCCTTAAAGGAAGAAAATTGAATATGAAATAAAGATGAAAGCCGAGTACTCACTTGGGCTGACTCGCACGTGTGGCCGCTTGGCTGTGTCCTGTCTGCTCTTTCTTCCTCCGGCTGCATGTAGCCACATAGCGGGTTATACGGGGGGGGTGCAAACCACCTCTGAACAGTTTGGGATCCACCAAGGTAAGATTTAAACAGAATCCAGAAGTGTGAAGAAGCCCGGCTAAATGTAAAGTCAAAGCTATGTAAATGGAAAATACAGGGCTGGTGGATGGCGTAGCGGATCGAAACCCGCGTCTCTACCAGACCGGCCCTGGTTGTCAGCCCGATCGGAGGCGGCATCCGGGGGAGGCGAGAGGGGGGAGGGAGAGCCGGCACGAGTCTGTCGAGGAGAAGTTTAAGGCGTCCGTGGAAGAATTCCCATCTCGGAAGAGGCGGGAACAATCGGCCAGGAATGTGTGTCTCGCTCCCGGAGGACGGGCAACGGACTTGTGGGGGTGGGGAATTGAAATAAATAGAGGGTTTAATTGGCAACCAAATTGGGAGAAAAACGGGAAAAAATCTGAAATCAATTTAAAAAAGAAAAGAAAATACACATTTAAGAAGGGGAGTATTTTACATGAGGAGAAAAATAGGAATGTGTTCAATTTGAAAAAAGGCTTGGGAGTAGTAGTTGATCAGGATCTAAGCATTGTGCTGTATCAGTGAAAAAGGCCAACAGGATGCTGGGATACATGGCAAAAGGTATTGAGTATAAATCAAAGGAGGTTATATTGATATTATATGATGTCCTTGCTGAACCCCATATTTTTGGTATGGTATGCAGTTCTGAGTGCCAGTCTATAAGAAAGGGATAGAACTGAATTGTTGCCAGGTATGAAATGTAAACGTTATTAAGAGACTTGGTCTCCTTTTGCAAAGCTTTAATACATTTTGGTGGGGGGGGGGATTTGAGGTTTGTAAATTCATAAAAGGAATGAACAAAGTGAACTATAAATTATTTTTTCAGTTGGCAGCTCAGGTAAGCTAGGTGGCACAGGTGGGTGTTGGTTAGAAGTAAATGACACTGATACTGAGATCAGAACGTGTTCCTTTACCCAGAGAGTACACAAACACTCATCGTAACTTTATTGTAGCAATCTGCCAATGTTAGTAGTTTAATTGCTCGTGCCAATATTTTGGCACTTTGATTTCAGGTTGTATTCATTAAAAAGATGCAGTCCAGTGACCCGGACATGTGGAATTGGGGACTTCAAACCTGAGTTGGCGAGCCAGTGAGAAATGATTGAAATGGAAAGTACACGTTACGAATCGTTCTGCGTGGGGGATCCTGTACGGCTGCATTCAGCTGGTCAGGGTGGGGCTATGTGGGCTCATTGACCTGGTCAGGGCGGGGCTATGTGGGCTCATCGACCTGGTCAGGGCGGGGCTATGTGGGCTCATCGACCTGGTCAGGGCGGCGCTATGTGGGCTCATCGACCTGGTCAGGGCGGGGCTATGTGGGCTCATCGACCTGGTCAAGGTGGGGCTATGTGGGCTCATCGACCTGGTCAGGGCGGGGCTATGTGGGCTCATCGACCTGGTCAGGGCGGGGCTATGTGGGCTCATCGACCTGGTCAAGGTGGGGCTATGTGGGCTCATCGACCTGGTCAGGGCGGCGCTATGTGGGCTCATCGACCTGGTCAAGGTGGGGCTATGTGGGCTCATCGACCTGGTCAAGGTGGGGCTATGTGGGCTCATCGACCTGGTCAAGGTGGGGCTATGTGGGCTCATCGACCTGGTCAAGGTGGGGCTATGTGGCTCTTTGGAGCCGGTCAGGGCAGACCTGTGTGGCCTTGTCACACCGCACCGGGCGAACTTGAGTGGTTTTATCGGCGCGCCCCGCATGCTCCTCCGCCTCGCAGCCTCGGTGGGGGCGGAGCTCCGCCACTTCGTCCAGAAACGGGCGGGGCCGGTCGGCCTTCATCACCACCTCAGGGTGAGGCTGGGGAACGGGGCCCGGCTTGGTCAGATCTTTTTTCAGGCAGGGGAGGGGCTGTGCAGCAAAGAGGAGAGGAGGGAAGGGGAGGGGGCTGTTACACACCTCGCTACTGCAGTCCAGGACTCAGACCTCCTCGACATTCGCGCTTGCCCAATTGGTTAGTTGTGCGGTCGTACAGGTGAATTGTTCTCCCAGGAAGACAAAAGGACGCTTTCACCAAACTCTGTTGGCGCCCTCGAGGGCATCCTCATTGCAACACAATGATCGACATAGCCATCTATTAATCAGCGCTTATCGAATTATAACGACTATCACAACAACATAAGAATGCATAATGACGAGAATGGGCTGTTCAGCCCATCTAGGCTCGTCATGTCCTAATTTAAAGAGAGTCTAAATATATAACTGCATCCCTTGTCTTGTTAGTCTAGAGCAGGGGTGGGCAAAGAGAATCGTATCTGTTTCTGGACTTCATGCCAACTTCTGCTCTTAATTATTTAATTAGCCCAATCATTTACATTATCTGACATTTTAGCTAAGGTTTCTGTTAAGCTCATGAATGATAGCTGAAGACTGTTCTTGGGTCCCTGTATGAAATGTTTACTGTAATCTTTACTGAACCGGCATTAATGCGTACAGCTAATTAGTTAATTGAGACAGGTTAATTGGTGCAAAAGGCCTGCAAAAGACTGAGTGTCTTCACACCTGACTCCCAGGAAAAGGGAGAGTGGAAAAACAGCAGTGCTCAGCCCAGGAGGACTGTGGTTTGAGTATCACATGAAAATATCACATATGAAAATACCTATTTTCATAAAGGAGAGGACGAGTTTATTTCATCTTATATTTCTCAAGAGTCAACATTGAAAAATATGTTTATGAAAAGCATGCTACTTCAGATGTTCACAACTGTAATTAATTTATAACATCATTATCATTAAACGTATTTGATTTCAGCATTTCGGGCAAGTGAAATGTCCATTCGGGCAAGTTAAACTACAATAATGCTTGCCTGATGTGATGCAAAGCTCAATGATGAGGCCTGATGACTATTTAGACAGTGAGAGAGGGAAAAAAAGATGGAGCCCATATTTCTTCCATATTACATTTAGATTTTAAGCATTTAGCACAAGATGTGCATTAATACATGGTAGGAACAATCAGTTCCAGCAAGAGATCAGTGCAGTAGTACAGCGATAGACATCATTGCAGGCAGCTGTGTACCATACCTGTAACACTGGGAAGGAAAAGGTTAGTAAATTGTTTTATTTTTATTTTATTAAATTAGTAGGCAGGGATACATATACAAGAAATGTTGAGCAAGTAGGCAGTGGTGATGACAATTGGGTAAATGTATAGAATTCAGTGGTAGTGGAGTCTGAAAAGGTGGGTTTTGAGTCTCTTGCGGAAGATCGCAAGTGATTCCGCGGTCCTGACTGATTGCGGAAGGTCATTACACCAGCGAGGGGTCAGGACAGAGAAGAGGCGAGACCGTGAGGAGCGGCTGCCAGGCGCCCGGAGGGATGGGACAGTCAGTTTGCCAGAGGAGGCGGAGCGGAGGGGTCTGGCTGGGGTGTAGGGTGTGATGAGTGTCTGGAGGTAAGGGGGAGCAGTTGCTTGAAAAGCCAGCACCAGTGATTTAAATCTGATGCATGCTGCGATGGGGAGCCAGTGCAGAGAGGAGAGTAGAGGGGTGACGTGGGTCAACTTTGGTTTATAGCGTGACGCCATATGTGTGGCAGCATTCTGGACTAGTTGCAATGCAATATCAGTTCGACATAAAGCCCTAGGCAGAGGCGTGTAACGGAGGCAGTGTGTGTAACGGAGGCAGTGTGTGTAACGGAGGCAGTGTGTGTAACGGAGGCTGTGTGTAAGGGAGGCTGCGTGTAAGGGAGGCTGTGTGTAACGGAGGCAGTGTGTATCAGAGGCAGTGTGTAACGGAGGCTGTGTGTAACAGGCTGTGTGTAAGGGAGGCAGTGTGTATCAGAGGCTGTGTGTATCAGAGGCAGTGTGTATCAGAGGCAGTGTGTGTCAGAGGCAGTGTGTATCAGAGGCTGTGTGTAACGGAGGCTGTGTGTAACAGGCTGTGTGTAAGGGAGGCAGTGTGTATCAGAGGCTGTGTGTAAGGGAGGCAGTGTGTAACGGAGGCAGTGTGTATCAGAGGCTGTGTGTAAGGGAGGCAGTGTGTAACGGAGGCAGTGTGTGTCAGAGGCTGTGTGTAAGGGAGGCAGTGTGTGTCAGAGGCTGTGTGTAAGGGAGGCAGTGTGTATCGGAGGCAGTGTGTGTCGGAGGCAGTGTGTAACGGAGGCAGTGTGTAACGGAGGCAGTGTGTAACGGAGGCAGTGTGTAACGGAGGCAGTGTGTCACGGAGGCAGTGTGTAAGGGAGGCAGTGTGTAACGGAGGCAGTGTGTAACGGAGGCAGTGTGTAACGGAGGCAGTGTGTGTCAGAGGCAGTGTGTGTCAGAGGCTGTGTGTAACGGAGGCAGTGTGTATCAGAGGCAGTGTGTAAGGGAGGCAGTGTGTGTAACGGAGGCTGTGTGTAAGGGAGGCAGTGTGTAACGGAGGCAGTGTGTAAGGGAGGCAGTGTGTAAGGGAGGCAGTGAGCTCTTTACCATGTGCTTGGCGAAGGGGGAGGGCACCACGGGCCGTCGCTCTGGCAGCGGGGGGATCAGGGGCGCGCAGGACGTCCTGGCTCTCAGCCGGCATTGCTGCTGTGGACGCGGCGGGTGTGCAGAAGGGCGCCCGTAGTCACAGCCGTAGGTGGTCACATATTCACCTGCTGCACGCCTGGGGCCAAAGCCCTGGGGATGGACAGAGAGGTGCTGAGACTCGGGTTGCCAACTGTCGGGACGTCCCGTGTTTGGGCCAAAATTGGGCCGTATAACAAAATACCAGTCAGACATCAAAATAGAATCCCATCATATTGTAACGGTGTAAATAAGTTCAGTCGTAAGGAATGTTAGCTTAGCCACATTGTATGCTAAGTAAGCTTGGCAGTGTAGTGTAATGGTTGGGGAGCTGGGCTTGTAACTCAGAGGTTGCAGGTTCAATTCCCAGGTTGGGCACTGCTGTTGTACCCTATATAAATGGATTGAGAATATGTAAAAAAAGGTACTTAACCTGAATTTCCTCAGTAAAAATATCCAGCTGTATAAATGGATTGTATAGAATATGTAAAAGAAATGTAAATGTAAAAAAGAAAAAACTGAGAGCGTCTGCTAAATGCCTAAAATGTCAATGTAAATGTAAAATAATTGGGGGCTGCCATTGTTATTGTTATGAGTTCAGTCTCCCATGATTCCTTGTGTGCCAGTTCCCCATCACCCCTTGTGTCATTGCGTGGCTTAGTGCTGTAACCGTGACTGCGTTTGTATGTCTAAGAAGCGACGCCCGTGTTCGTGTTCTTGGTTGTGCCCTGCGTCTATAAGCTTTGTTGTAATAAAGCTGCTAGCGCCATAATGGAAAAGCAAACTTTCCTGAGTCCTTCAGCAGTCGACGTTACAATATACAGTATGTGTTGATTTACATCCGTACAACGCCACACCCACTTCGGCCCCAGTGACGCGCCTTCTGTCCCGTATTTGATGATGGAAAGTTCGCAACCCTAACTGAGACGCACAACTGACACCACAATCACCCTCGCTTAAACGGGTCGCACTGACAAGGCTTTAAATGTGCGTGTGCCTGCTGGCCTCAAAACAACATGCGCTTACCCCTTTCGCGTCGGACATAAATATTCACTTGTCTGTGGGGTCTGCCTTCATTCGGGGCGAAGGTGAATGTTACCGGATAAATGTCCACACAGTTGGGCTCTACTGGATACATTACGCGATCATCCCTGGCTTTAAAAGGAGATGCACGGGAGGAAGTGAGAACCCGCCGATTGTGACGTCATACTGCCCATGGCGTCACAAGCGGCGTTCTCAAGCGCGCGGAGTCGGCGTTACGTCGGCCGTCGTAGCACACCCCTAACAACGGGAGACGAAGGGACTAAAAAAAACATAGACTTAAGTAGAATAAAAGTGGATTTAGCTCAATTCTAACATATGATTCCCTTACGGTCGTTCAAATTTAAAAGATGGTAGTAGTTTGGTGGATATCTGGTTCAAACACGCCCTGGAAGTATATATGTTTATATACCGTACTATATAGCCGGATATATCTGTTTATGGCTGCTTTCATTATGCAATGTACAGTTGCTTGTGTTTTTTGTTTCGTTTTATTATTTGCTCTTTTGCTGCAGGCTGTTGAGTGGATGTACTTTTTTAATGTGTTCGTGCATGTATTTTATTTAGTTTGTTTTGCTTTTTTCACCCTGTAGTTTATTAGGGATAGGTGTTGGAAATGAGCAACCATATACCACTCACGCACACGCAGCCTATACGTGCGCGTGCTCACTTTAGACGTGTTGGAGCCTCACGCTCACGCAGCCTATGCGCGTGCTCACTTTAGACGTGTTTGAGCTCGCGATTTCCGACAAATATCGTTGTTATTCTAGAGCAGGGGTGTCAAACTCACTCCATCGAGGGCCGAGTGTGTGCAGGTTTCTGTTGTAACCAATGCACTACACCAGTGATTTCAATTAGGTTCCCTCCTTAGTTGAAGAAGTGAGCTAATTAGTGAAATCACCTGGTGTAGTGCATTGGTTGCAACAAAAACCTGCATACACTCGGCCCTCGATGGAATGAGTTTGACACCTGCGTTCTAGAGGATAGATGCACCTTAATGTATCATTGGCAAAAAAAGTTATTCTTTCATATGTGAAATATGATCATATTCATATGTGTCTAGAGGTTTAGAATATACTCATATTTTTGTTCATGTTTGCATATTGCTTGGTCCTCCTTATGAATAGCTTCAGTCCATACAGGCATATAAGTCCAGCCACGCCCAGGAAGTTCAAAGTCCTGTTGTGTAACCTCCTACTTCACATGCTCACCTTTTGAGTACACCGGTGCTTTCAAAAAAAAAAAAAATATATATATATATATATATATATAATGAGGGAGGTAGAAGGAGGAGACTAGGAAGAAAAGGCGCCAGGGAGGGGAGAGAGGAAGAGAGAGAAACATTGCACACACTCAGGAGGAGTGGAGGAGCGGTGCCAGGCAGACACATCGCGACAGACGGACATATCTTGACAGACAGACATACCGCCAGGGGGGACCTCAGAAACGCGCCCTCCACCTCGAGGTCCCCTCGCAGGTCATTGCAGCACCGGTGTTGACCATTCTTTAACTTTGCAAAAAAACGGAAACACGGTGTTAAGCCACTTCGGGTAGGCTATAGGAAAAAAAAAAAGTTTGGAGACTAAAAAAGAAAGTTGATCTGGTTGCATCTGGTGTCGGATGCAGACGAGATCAGGGCTCGAGCCAGCCGAGGATGGACACGCATGTGAAAGAAGGTCCGTTGTACGTGCAGCATCACAAGATTGTAAAGGTATGACCATGCATGGCTTAGTTGACAGATTGCTGATTTAATGTCGCGGAAAACGTACAGCCTTATTACATGCAATTTCAGACGTAAGACTGTGCGGCGTAATATTTAGAATTATGGGAGTGCATGATGTCTACAGTCATGAAACCATTTTAAAAACGGGCGAAATTGATTTGCTGTGTTGCATACCACGGACGTCGACTGCCACACCGAGTCGGGAAAAACAGGCATCCGCTTTGAACAAGCACCTTGTGTTTGTGCTCCTGTTTGGCGAGACAAGAACAGAACCACTAAAGTGGCATAGATGCCACAAGAGAAGTTGGGTTGCTAGCACTGGGTTGTGGCACGTGAACATTTGAAAGGCAATTCTGACACGAAAGACATTAAAATGTTCTCGTGTATGCAGTGACTTCCAGCGAACCCGCCACCCCCCCCAAAAAAAAAAAATAAATAAAAAATAATACAGACATCGTCCAGACGTTGTGGCAAAATGTAATCGCATACGATGTGTGTTTGTGAGCGAGCGAGCGCGTGTGCATGCCAGTGTGTGTCGCATTCCAGTCCGAAGTCCCCAGAGGCGTGTCGCTGTGCGAGGAGCGGGGGCAGGTATCTAGGGCAGGTATCTGGGGCAGGTCTGAGCAGAGCACTGCCCCGCAGCGCTGAAACCTGGATTTCAACACCGCAGCAGCGCATTCCTGCCCGCTGACGCAACGGAGCTCCCTGCCTCGCGCTCTCGGGAGGGTTTGCGCGCGCTCCCCTCTCTCCACCCCGGAGCCGTGTCACCGCCGCTCCCACTGCGAACACTGGCGAAACTGGGGCCACGTGGCCCTCCTGGGCCAGGGACGTTACTGGCACCCCCAGACGTTGTTAGTGGAGCACATGTGAACTGCAGCTGTGTTGGGAGAGTGAGAGAATGCAGTGAAGGGGGGAGAGAGTGAGTGAGAGAGGGTGAGAGAAGGAGAGAGGGGAGAGAGAGAGAGAGGGAGTGAGTGAGAGGGTGAGTGAAGGAGTGAGTGAGAGAATGAGTGAGTGAGACGGTGAGAGAGAGAGGGAGTGAAGGAGGGAATGAGAGTGGGTGAGAGAGGGAGTGAGTGGAGGGTGAGTGAAGGAGGGAGTGAGAGTGGGTGAGAGAGGGAGTGAGTGTTTTCTCGATTAAGCATTTAGCAGACGCTCTTATCCAGAGTGACTTACAAGATGTGCATTAATACATGGTAGGAACAATCATAGTTCAGTGCAGTAATACAGCGATAGACAGCGTTGGAGTGAGAGGGTGAGTGAGAGGGTGAGTGAGTGAGAGGGTGAGTGAGAGGGTGAGAGGGGGTGAGAGGGTGAGTGAGTGAGAGGGTGAGTGAGTGTCCCTGGAGGCTGAGCCACAGTGGTAAATGTTCAGTCTCTCTGTGTCTCTCTCAGAAGTGGAGGAGGGGCTGGGCGGTGCTGTTCGCAAATGGCCCTAGCGGGGTGGCGAGGCTGGAGGTGTTTGAGGGCGAGAGGCCCAGCGGCGAGGGCGGCGGTGGCTGGCGGGCGGACAGGAAGGTGATCCGCCTGTCAGAGTGCGTCACGGTCCTGGCCACGCCCAGCGAGCCCGGCCCGCAGGAGGACTCCGCCTCCTTCTGCGTGCGCACGGTGGACCGCGCCCACGTGTTCGCCGCCCACGCCCAGGACAGTGGCCAATGGGTGGACAGGATCTGCCACATCGCCTTTCAGGTGAGGGTCAACCCCGCCCTAACCCCTGTAGCCACGCCCCGACCCTCAATTCATTTGCCTGTTAGTGTGTTGCGTGACCACAACCTTCACTGTTGATTGGCTGTCTGTCTGTCTGTCTGTCTCTGTGGCACAGGGGGGCAAGGGGACAGACTCCCAGCAGTCCAAGATGGAGGAGAACCTGATATACGAGTCTCGAGAACAAAGTAAAAGTACAGACTGTTATTATTACCCTGTTGTTACAGCTATGATCTGTTTCAGTGGAAGGTGAGTGGCATAACATGTTATTACAGTGTTATACAGCCATGCTTTGCTTTAGAGAGGAAAGACAGAGTTTGGAGTGTTATTACACTGTTACTAAATTCCTTATTGGGTTAAATCAGAGAGGGGGGTAAGAGCACAGTGAGTGTTATTACACTGTTACTACAGCTCGGGTCGGTTTCAGTCAGATAGGAAGGTAAGAGTACAGACTACTTTGGCCCACTGCCTACATCTGTCACCCTGTGTGGTTGTGTGCTCTCTCTCTCAGATCAGGAGTTCAGGGTGAGGTGGTTGTGGTTGTGTTGTGTTTGTGATGCGGTCGCTCTGTGCTCTCTCTCTCAGATCAGGGGTTCAGGGTGAGGTGGTTGTGGTTGTGTTGTGTTTGTGATGCGGTCGCTCTGTGCTCTCTCTCTCAGATCAGGGGTTCAGGGTGAGGTGGTTGTGGTTGTGATGTGCGGTCGCTCTGTGCTCTCTCTCTCAGATCAGGAGTTCAGGGTGACCATGCAGCGGACGGAGGCATCAGAGCGCTGTGGCCTGCAGGGGGCGTACTGGCTGAGTGTGGGCAGCCACGCCCTGGTCCTGAGTGAGGGTGACACCCGGAGGGCTCTCCTGACCTGGCCATACAGGCTGCTGCGTCGCTATGGCCACGACAAGGTCAGAGGTCACGGGGGCACAGAGGACCAGAGATTCTGCTGACCCACCAGATCTCTGGACTCTTACTGACAGTTCTGTCTCCCCATCTCCCTGTTAGTGTGGTGTGTCTCTGTGTTAGCCTGTGTGTTTGTGCGGTGTGTTAGCCTGTGTGTTTGTGCACTGTGTTAGCCTGTGTGTTAGCCTGTGTGTTTGTGCGCTGTGTTAGCCTGTGTTTGTGCGCTGTGTTAGCCTGTGTTTGTGCGCTGTGTTAGCCTGTGTTTGTGCACTGTGTTAGCCTGTGTGTTTGTGCACTGTGTTAGCCTGTGTGTTTGTGCGCTGTGTTAGCCTGTGTGTTTGTGCGCTGTGTTAGCCTGTGTGTTTGTGCGCTGTGTTAGCCTGTGTGTTAGCCTGTGTGTTTGTGCGCTGTGTTAGCCTGTGTGTTTGTGCGCTGTGTTAGCCTGTGTGTTAGCCTGTGTGTTAGCCTGTGTGTTTGTGCTGTGTGTTAGCCTGTGTGTTAGCCTGTGTGTTAGCCTGTGTGTTAGCCTGTGTGTTTGTGCGCTGTGTTAGCCTGTGTGTTAGCCTGTGTGTTAGCCTGTGTGTTTGTGCACTGTGTTAGCCTGTGTGTTTGTGTTAGCCTGTGTGTTAGCCTGTGTGTTTGTGCAGTGTGTTAGCCTGTGTGTTAGCCTGTGTGTTTGCCTGTGTGTTAGCCTGTGTGTTAGCCTGTGTGTTAGCCTGTGTGTTAGCCTGTGTGTTAGCCTGTGTGTTTGTGAGCCTGTGTGTTAGCCTGTGTGTTTGTGCAGTGTGTTAGCCTGTGTGTTGTGTTAGCCTGTGTGTTTGTGTTAGCCTGTGTGTTAGCCTGTGTGTTAGCCTGCGTGTTAGCCTGTGTTAGCCTGTGTGTTAGTGCCTGTGTGTTTGTGCAGTGTTAGCCTGTGTGTTTGTTAGCCTGTGTGTTAGCCTGTGTGTTTGCCTGCAGTGTTAGCCTGTGTGTTTGTGCGGTGTGTTTCAGGGCTCGTTCTCGATGGAGGCCGGCCGGCGCTGTGAGTCCGGTCCCGGGTCCTTCACCTTCGACACGCCGCAGAGCGGCCAGCTCTTCGCCTGCGTGGAAGCGGCCATCCGGGAGCAGAGGGCCCTGGTGGAGGAGGGGCCCGCCTCTGAGCGAGGGGGGAGGAGCCCTGTGCCGCCCGGCGCCGCCTCCTTCCTGGCCCCCCCCGAGCCCGTGTACTCCCAGCCACTGGACTGCGTGCGCACACCTGCGCCCCCCCCCGAGCCCGTGTACTCCGACCCACTGGATTCCCTGGAGGTCACGCCCCCCCTCTCCCCCTCGTCCGGGTGTCATCATGACGACGCCCTTGACCCGCTGTACTCCGAGGTGTACGAGCCCCCCCCGGGCCCAGAGGCGGGGGGCAGGGAGCGGGCCGTCTGCTGCAAGCCGGAGAGGCAGGGGGCACTGCGGGGGGGCCCCGTGTCCCAGAGAGCCCGGGACGTGGAGGGCCACACGGTGACCTATGACCCCTGTGACCCCTGTGACCCCGCTGAGCTGTACAGCCAGGTCTCCAAACACGCCCCCGCCCACACCACCTGGGACCCAGACTCTGATGACATCATCTACGACAACCTGGGGGTCATTTAATCACCCCCCGCCCCAACACCCTCCCACTCTGTGAAGCCTGAGCTATTGCAGACACACCCAAACGAAGCTCATTGCATCTTTACGTGTTTATTTACAGGGCTGAAAATCGGGTAGGGATATGAGATGGAGAGATGGAGACAGGCAGAGAGGTGCACAGATACGTTTTCTCAAAGTGGCTTTAAATTCAAACGTGTTTTTCAGTCCCTTTGTCTGCCAGTGATCGACTGTATCAGCACTCCAACGGGTCAAACTCAACCTCAAATTCAAGACATTGGTCCTAGCATACCAGGCAGTCAAGGGATCAGCCCCAACATACCTCCTCAAGATCTTCAAACCCTACACACCTGCCAGACCACTCCGTTCTGCTACCTCAGGACGCCTAGCACCTCCCCCCCTCCGCACCTGCGCTTCCCGGTCACGTCTCCTGTCGGTTCTGGCTCCACGATGGTGGAATGACCTTCCTGTGGAAGTCAGAACAGCTGAGACCCTGGCCACCTTCAGCGACGACTGAAGACTCACCTCTTCAGGGTGCACCTCTCCCCGTAGTCCGGTTTTTGTTAACTTAGGGACATAGTTGCTTAGTTTTACACGTCTACTTGTTTATGTATTGTATTAGGCTTAGGCATTATTTCCTGCATTGAGTGCTTTACTGCTACCTCTGAATTGTGGCTACAGATTTACCTACAGGGTCCTAGTTTAACTATGTGGTTGCTCCTTGCACCCAGGAACTGTACTTCCCACTAGGGTGGCTTTCAGCTAAACTGTTCTTGACTACGGTTAACACTTTGTTGTACGTCGCTCTGGATAAGAGCGTCTGCCAAATGCCTGTAATGTAATGTAATGTAACCTACGGTGGCCTGTGCTGGACAAAAACACCCTCTCCACCTGCCGCAGGGAAACCTCATTACAGACAAAAACACCTCCAAGGTGTCACAGCGAAACTATGTGAATGGAGGTGTGAGATTGTAGTTCTGGTCATAACTGCACCTAAACTCATTTACTAGATTCTGTTTCAGTTTGTTGTTC
This sequence comes from Aldrovandia affinis, assembly GCA_029706075.1. Classification (NCBI taxonomy): domain Eukaryota; kingdom Metazoa; phylum Chordata; class Actinopteri; order Notacanthiformes; family Halosauridae; genus Aldrovandia; species Aldrovandia affinis. The sequence continues at coordinate 114,015 of JAINUG010000410.1, forward strand.
TTTAACTGCACCTCTGTCAATGAAATAATACAGCTTTTATTTTCAGTAATTAAGAAATAAAATGTCATCATTATATGCTTTTATTATGACACCTTTGCTTGTCATTCATTATAATCTCATAAAGTGTTTTGATGTTTGGATTTCATGTACCATCTTAAATATTCCACACATTCACCTGTTTTCTGTGAAATCAATGCAGAGCCAGGCAAAGCCACACTGGCATACACACTCACACGCTCATACCCATGCACATGTAACGGACTTGGTTCTGACTGCAGCAAGTTTCGAACCGAGGATCCCAACGCCACAAGAGACACAATTAGCCCGCTGAGCTAAAGACCCGAGTCCTCAGCCAAGGGAACTAACCGCACACTTATCAACGTCAGTTTCTGCAGCGGACGTTCACGTGCTTAATATACACCATTTAGTAGACGCTTTTATCCAAAGCGACTTACAGTAGTGAATGCATACATTTTCAGTATATGTGGCCCCAGTGGGGATTGAACCCACAACCTAAGCATTGCCAACGCTGTGCTCTACCAACTGAGCCACGTGCTTAACTCTTCCGAGCTTCGATACATTCACACACACACAAACACGCCGTCATGCCCACACACTCTCACACACAAAACACCATGCACACACACACACACACACACACACACACACACACACGCATGCACACACACATGTACCTACGCCGCCATACAAGCGTGAGATAAACACGAGCTCACCTGGGGGAGAACACCGCCATCTAGTGAGAAAAACATTAAATAAACAAATTTGGTGCGCTTTGTATAATTTTAATTCCAGGTTTTATATTTAAAAAACACTATTACTGGTAGCTTAAACGGACATTGGAACGTAAAATATCGCATGTTATGATTAACTCACTAAAGGTATTCAGGTGATAGCCACAATAGCATCGTCATCACCAACTTGCTGCAGCACAAACATACTGTATTACAATAGGATTATAGACATTGCAAAGCTATGGTAAAAAGATAGGATGGTGGAAAAGATTATGTGTAATTATTTTTTTAAGAAAAACGTATTCTACTCCTAGTTATATGTTATATTATTTCAGTAATTTCACCGTCTTCGTTAATATTGGCATATTTCCATCTCACGGTCACATGGCAATCGCCACCAGTAGGTCTTGATGACGTAGTATCGGTGGGCGGAGCTACTAGGACCTCCAATAAAGTGATCAACTTTAGTCGCAAAACTCGAGACGCGATCGCAGCTTTGACGGCTGGCGACATCTCTATTTACACGCATTAATAACTGGTTATTGTGCAGGGAGGAGCGAAAACATTAAGAATGTGAAGGAAATACCAAGTGAAAACAAAAGAAGCGCATTTGTTCGGTCGCTTTTCCCCAAATGGTAAAGGTTTAACACTTTTACGCTGGAATGTCTAGATGTAACTTCAAGGCTAAATTGTGTTTTATGTTCTGCCTTTTAATGTTATTATCGGTTGTAAAAAATATACACTGCTCTCAGTCTACGAATATGGTAACTAGCGCAAGTGTTTAAAATCAAATGCTATGTGCTAGCTAGTATATGACGTTTTCTCGTGTTTTCCGCACATATTGGAATAAAAACGCGTTTTTAAAGTGCGGCTGCTCGTGTAGTGACCACCTACAATACACCTGCAAAATGTGAGCGGGGCCAGTGAAACTGTGTTTGCGTTCTCCAGCTCTGTTCCTCGGACGATGAAGACCGTCGGGTTTCTGTGGTGCTGTCTCGTCGCCTGCTGTCGGACAGCCAGCCACGATGGCGAAAATGGAGGTGAACTGCGCTTTATTAACACACAGCTCGAGGAAACGACAATAATTCGGCGAGGACAAAGCCACGGCGCCTCGCCTTTGAGCGCGCGCAGGTGTTGTCGATGCGGTATAACCTGTCGCCCGGCCGCGCGCTGTGGATCGCAGCGCGCTATGTGACCAGTGAGACTCACCCACGCCCACGCAGGGTAACGACCGGACCCGCTGAGACCACGTGGACCGCGTTCCCACGGGCAGTTGACCCGCGCGCTTAGCTGATAAAACTGTGTGACAGAAAACCATCCGACGGCTATGGGCAGGAAATTAAGGCGGGCATTTAAAGTGAATATAGGCTATAACAATTACGTCAGATTCTGTGACATGGGCCATCGCCCAGAGGGGCATAGGTTCGAGTCCAAGGATTCACATTCACACTGCTGTTGGCTGCTTGCCTTATGGAAGCCCAGCGATAGTTATGTTGATCTGCCTACGTGATAAACTATTGTTACACGAAAGGTCATTAAAAATAATGGATTTAATATATATATATATTTAATGAACCATCTTTCAGAATGACTGCAATTAAAATATGGCACTAATTCAGAACACAACGTAAAGGACCCACGCGCGCTCCCAGAAGACCTCGGGGCCACGGGCGCGCCCCTGTCGACCCAGTTAAGCTCCAGCTGCACAACAAAACAAACTCCGTGAGTGTGTGTGAGTGTGTGTGTGTGTGTGTGTGTGTGTGTGTGTGTGAGTGTGTGTGTGTGTGTGTGAGTGTGTGTGTGTGTGTGTGCGTGTGTGTGTGTGAGTGAGTGTGTGTGTGTGTGGAAACGCAAGGAACACATAGGCATATTTAGTTATTTGCGTTGCATCGGGCTGCGTTCAAGATGAGGAAAACATTGCAAAACTATTTTAGAAACTAAAACTGTGGGCTACTGTGTGAATGTCCGGTTGTGGCGATATAACTTTGGCTGCTGATAAGAGTGATTCTGCACGGCTGATTCTGCACGATGCCACCGGCTACGCCCCATTTTAGCGAGGCAAACGCGAAGCCCAGATATCCTGTTCTCCCAGTTTCACTTGAGAGATGGAACAGATTTAACGAGAAAGAATGAAAGTGTGTATGTAGGTGTGTGTGTGTATGTGTGTGTGTGCAAAAACGTGTGTCGTCTCTCTCTCTCTCTCTCTCTCAGTGCAGTGTTAATGTCTCTCTCTCTCGCTCTCTCTCTCAGTGCAGTGTTAATGTCTCTCTCTCTCTCTCTCTCTCTCTCTCTCAGTGCAGTGTTAATGTCTCTCTCTCTCTCTCTCTCTCTCAGTCAGTGCAGTGTTAATGTCTCTCTCTCAGTGCTCTCTCTCTCTCTCTCTCTCAGTGCAGTGTTAATGTCTCTCTCTCTCTCTCTCTCTCTCAGTGCAGTGTTAATGTCTCTCTCTCTCTCTCTCTCAGTGCTCTCTCTCTCTCTCTCTCTCTCTCTCTCTCAGTGCAGTGTTAATGTCTCTCTCTCTCTCTCTCTCTCTCTCTCAGTGCAGTGTTAATGTCTCTCTCTCTCTCAGTGCAGTGTTAATGCATCTCTCTCTCTCAGTGCAGTGTTAATGTCTCTCTCTCTCTCTCTCTCTCTCAGTGCAGTGTCTCTGTCTCTCTCTCTCTCTCTCAGTGCAGTGTTAATGCTCTCTCTCTCTCTCAGTGCAGTGTTAATGTCTCTCTCTCTCTCTCTCTCAGTCAGTGTTAGTGTCTCTCTCTCTCTCTCTCAGTGCAGTGTCTCTCTCTCTCAGTGCAGTGTTAATGTCTCTCTCTCTCTCTCTCTCTCAGTGCAGTGTTAATGTCTCTCTCTCTCTCTCTCTCTCAGTGCAGTGTTAATGTCTCTCTCTCTCTCTCTCTCTCTCTCTCTCTCTCTCTCTCTCTCTCTCTCTCTCTCTCTCTCTCTCAGTGCTGGGTCCATTGCAGTTCTCTGGTGTTTCTAATATCTCCTCCCTCTTGCTGGATGAAACATCTGGAACACTGTACCTGGGAGCGCAAGACACCATCCTGGCTCTGCAGGCCTCCAGCCTCACCACCACACACACGCCGGTCAGCACACACACACACACTCACACACACACACACACACACACACACACACACACACACACACACACACACACACACACACACACTCACACTGGTCAGCACACACACACACACACACACACACACACACACACACACACACACACACACACAGCACACACACACACACACACACACACACACACACACACACACACGCACCGCTCAGCACACACACAGGCACACACACACACACACACACACTCACAGCAACACGCTCGGTCTGACCCCTGTCAGGTGTAATTGACCCCGTGTAGACCAGTAATCTCAGCCACAGGTTTCAGATGTCTGTCTGTCTTGTCTGTCTGTCTGTCTGCAGATCATATGGCAGGTTCCGGAGGAAAAGAGGGAGATCTGCAAAACCAAGGGAAAGGGGGAGGTGAGTGGGGCGCCGGGGCGGGGCGGGGCTGAGTGGGGCGGGGCGGGGGTTCATAAGGCCTTTGGCTGCAGTGTACTTCATGAGAAAATGACTGAAATGACCCAGAATCCTCTACGGACACTGAACTTCAACATGAGAACCTTTTCAACAGAGGAGCCCAGCAGCGTTCGCACCGTTGAGAGTCACAAACGCATCAGCACAGGCTCTGGGCCGAGGGGTTCGTGGTCTCTGGGCTGAGGCTGTAAACCGTGTGGAAAAGGGGCCATCCTCCTCCTCTCCTCCTTTACGCAGAGGCCAGCTCGCTTTCAGAAGAACCATGCCGCTTTCCACCCTCTTCTGCAGTTTCCTGTCTCATTTCTACTTCTAAATAAACACCACTTCCTGTTCCACTTCCTGTTCCAGTGCCCCTACCCACTGATAAATATGCATCCGCCCCGCACATCTCTTCTTCTCACTAACACGTAGAGGACAGAGACCACACACACACAACATGCTAACCTTGAATCAAATGTTTCACTAGTCCTGTGAGGTCATTCCTGTGAATAGGACGTGATATGAGGTCATCCCTGTGAATAGGATGTGATATGAGGTCATTCCTGTGAGTAGGGTGTGATATGAGGTCATTCCTGTGAATAGGACATGCTATGAGGTCATTCCTGTGAATAGGACGTGCTATGAGGTTTTTATTTAGCATCATCGATCGGCTTTTAAATTCTGTACCCTCTGTTGCTCCAGTTTTAATTGTTAATGACTGTGCACATTTTTTATCCTTCTTTGTTGATAAAGTCAACGGTATCAGAGCTGTAAATAGTTCCCTCTCCTCTGGTTGTGTCCCTGGCTATTTTAAATGTGTAAGTGTTCAACCGCTGCTAAAAATACCCAACCTGGATCCTTCAGCCTTACAAAATTATAGACCCATCGCAAGGTTACCATTCATATCCAAGGCCCTGGAGAAAGTGGTCTCCAAGCAACTCTCAGAGGTGTTGGAGAATAATAACATGTTTGACAAATTGCAATCTGGTTTTTGTCAGAAGCACAGTACAGAAACGGCCCTGCTCCGAGTTACAGATGATATCTTAAGGCATGCTGATGCTGGTGAGTGCTCCATTTTAGCATTGCTTGATTTCAGCACAGCATTTGATCATTGACCATAGCATTTTGATGTACAGGCTTAAGGAGTGGGTGGGTATATCTGGGTATATACCACAGACGAGGGTTGAAAGACACTCTAAAAACTGGTGCAGTGCTGTTTTTTGCAGTTGCGAAACATCGCAAAGGTCAGATCAATTCTGCCTTTCCATGAAACGGAGAGAATAATGCCTTCGTGTCATCACAACTTGACTACTGCAATGCCTTGTTTACATGTCTTAGCCAAACTGCACTAGCCCGGCTTCAACTAGTTAAAACTCAGCTGCCCGTTTACTGACTCAGTCAAATCGTAGGTCGCACATCACCCCAGTCCTGGCCTCCCTGCATTGGCTGCATCGACTTCAAAACATGGTATAGCCCCAGAGTACATTACAGAAACAATTAGGTGATTGTGCTTTTAGTGTTGCAGCCCCTAAGTTATGGAACAGCCTCCCTCCAAGTATTAGATCAGCCCATTCCATAAATATTTTTAAACAACGCCTAAAGACCCGCTTTTATTCCCTTGATTTCAATTGCATTTAATACCTTCTTATTTTTCTTATTCTTATTTCTATTGTTCATTTTCTGTTTTTTATTCTCTTGCT
>JAINUG010000410.1:122500-125000 GCA_029706075.1 Aldrovandia affinis
ACACACACACACACACACACACACACACTCACACACACACACACACACCACACACACACACTTCTACACTGTCTTCAGCTCACAGAGGTACTGCACACACACACACACACACACACACACACACACACACACACACACACACACACACACACACACACACACACACTCACTTCTACACTGTCTTCACAGAGCTGCACACACACACACACACACTTCTACACTGTCTTCACTACTGCACACACACACACACACACACACACACACACTTCTACACTGTCTTCAGCTCACAGAGGTACTGCACACACACACACACACACACACACACACACACACACACACACACACACACACACACTTCTACACTGTCTTCAGCTCACAGAGGTACTGCACACACACACACACACACACACACACACACACTTCTACACTGTCTTCAGCTCACAGAGGTACTGCACACACACACACACACACACACACACACACACACACACACACACACACACACACACACACACACACTTCTCAACTGTCTTCACCTCACAGTGGCACTACACAAACTATACACATGAACACACAGACTTAAGGTCAAGCCCCACTGCATCTGTAATTCTATCCGATTTTATTGTCCATTGTCACTGTAAAACAAAATAAAAAACAACCACCAATCAGTTAATGGTTTTTAAAAATTGAAATAAGTGTATTTTAGATAAAGATTCAATATGACTGAAATGTGATACTTTATCGAGGCTGGATATACATGTCAATGTATTATGTCATAAATATGCAAGGTAACATGAGCTTATCTTGCTAGCTAACCAACTTGCTAGCTAGTTGAATGCTGTAACTTAGTAAGTATGAGCTCAGAAGTAGGCCTAGCACTAACTGTGCTAAATTGTTTGTAATCCTATTAATTTCCAACATTAACATTTCATTGATTTCCCCTCAGATTATGCTCAGCATTAATCGTTGATGGTAGCGAGGTTGCTTTTACAATAGGCCATTTTTTTAATTATTATTTTAAATTTTCTTTCAGATTTTTTTCCATTTTCTCCCAATTTAGTAGCCAAATATACCCTCTCTTTTCATGTCAATCCCCCCCTCATATTGTGAGTTTGCTGCCGTAGCCCTGTGACCGGCAGTGACAAAGGCCGCCTCCTCCGAGCCGCACTCTGTCAACTGTAACTCCAGTACACAGAGTCACTTCTATACGCAGCAAGCTAATATCGGCTTCCTCCCCTCTCCCTGGGGCGGACAGCCAATTGTCGCCCCCTAGTGGCACTCCCAGGCAGAACCGATACTGGCATGGCGGTGGAATCGAACGCCGGTCGCAGTGGCCAGCATCGAACGTTGTAATCGCTAGACCACCCGGGAGGCCCCGGGCCGTGTCATTTTGTGCTTGAAATAACACTTCCTCTTTTGAATTGATCTCTATGGTCACTTCCGGGTTATGACCCCCGTTAGGTGGCCCCAGTTTTCACATTCCGAGAGCCCCTGTGTCGTATCTAGTGTTCTATATAAGTTCTCTCTCTCTCTCTCTCTCCCTCCCTCTCTCTCCCCCTCTCTCTCTCTCTCTCTGTCTCTGCTCTCTCTCCCCTCTCTCTCTCTGTCTCTCTCTCTCTCTCTCTCTCTCTTCCTCTCTCTCTCTCTCCCCCCTCTCTCTCTCTCTCCCCTCTCTCTCTCTCCCTCTCTCTCTCTGTCTCTCTCTCTCTCTCTCCTCTCTCTCTCTCTCCTCCCTCCTCTCTCTCTCTCTCCCTCTCTCCCTCTCTCTCTCTCTCTAGGCAGGGTGGTGATGTGTCGGCGGTGTGTGTGTACAGTGTGGCTGACATTAGTCAGGTGATGGAGGGCTCTTTTAAACAGCAGAAGAGCTGTGATGGCTCATCCAATCCAGAGACCCCGCTCAAACCCCGCCCCGGACAGGTAGGCCTTGCCAATATTACATGCTGTACCTGCTCCTCATCCTGTACCTGCTCCTCTCCTCATACCTGCTCCTCAACCTGAATCTGCTCCTCTCCTAGTAGCTGCTCCTCATCCTGTACCTGCTCCTCTCCTCATACCTGCTCCTCATCCTGTACCTGCTCCTCTCCTCATACCTGCTCCTCATCCTGTACCTGCTCCTCTCCTCATACCTGCTCCTCATCCTGTACCTGCTCCTCTCCTAGTAGCTGCTCCTCATCCTGTACCTGCTTCTCTCCTCATACCTGCTCCTCATCCTGAATCTGCTCCTCATCCTGTATCTGCTGCTCTCCTAGTAGCTGCTCTTCATCCTGTACCTGCTCCTCTCCTCATACCTGCTCCTCATCCTGTACCTGCTCCTCATCCTGTACCTCCCCCTCATCCTGTACCTGCTCCTCTCCTCATACCTGCTCCTCATCCTGTTTCTGCTTCTCTCTGTGTGCCTGCTCCTCTCCTCATACCTGCTCCTCATCCTGAATCTGCTCCTCATCCTGTACCTGCTCCTCTCCTCATACCTGCTCCTCAACCTGAATCTGCTCCTCATCCT
>JAINUG010000410.1:130000-222500 GCA_029706075.1 Aldrovandia affinis
TTTGTGTTTGAATACCTATTTGTGGATGAGTGAATATGTGCAAATGTATATACACCTGTGTGTGCAAACCTGTGTGTGCAAACCTGTGTGTATCATGACCTGAGGCTCAGATGGAGCAGGCCCTATAGAGCACATGAAGGAGGAGGACAAAGCTGGTGCTGTACCAGTGGCCCCTTTAAGGGTCAATTGGGTGAATGGGACAATTCTAGTTCAAATCTCCTGAACTGGGAAATTGATCATGAATGGGAGTTACAAGAACTGAGTTTGAAGCAATGGAATTATTTTATTCTCTTTTATTTTCCTGCCATAACAAAGCATTAGTGATTTAAACATTACAAACTTTCTTTTTTCTAGATATAACACTGGTAAGAAAATCTGCTAGCAGATTGATGACATTTTCAAGCTTTGAACCTTGAAAGTAGTTGAAACGCGTTGTAGTTACTACATGAACGGTAAAAGAACGTGCCGTTATCTATTTTACTGTGTTTCAAGAAGCTAGCTATAGCTGGATAAATTAGTGACTTGCAGGTTGCATTGCTGTGCAAGCTCAGCTACCAACAGGCAAACACAACCACCGTTAACGGTAGTAACAGCAGTGAACCAGACGTTTTGTTATGATAATTCCCTTAAGAAATACACGAGGCACAAGAATGCCGTTTAAACATTTACATTGCGGTATATGCGCTACGGTTGGCAAACAAACCACAACATCTTAGTGACATTTTTCCGTTTTCACACCGCCTACAACTTCACTCCTCCTACGTTTGCATACGGCTGTCAAGCGAGTCACTTGGCAGCCGCATGCAAACGTCTTACAAGAGATTTGATCTATTATTTAAAATATCAACTCGAGCACGAATCGGTTGGTCTCGAGGCGGGTTCGATATCCGCTCTCTGCCCCGTGCTCGCTCCTGTGGGCGTGCGGCACAGATCAGAGCGCGCAGCGGCGTTTCCCGGAACAGACGGGCGGTCAGGCCCTGTGCATACCACAGTCCCTAATGGGGAATTTAGGCTACATGTCCCTGTTTGCGTGTTACAGAGACAGAGTGTGTGTGTTTGCGTTTTTATACATTTGTCAGTCTTATAAGATGTGCTAAAGGTGACGTATGCGAATCATTCGTACGAGAGAAGTGCGTAGGGTATTATTATTATTATTATTATTATTATTATTATGCTGGCAAGCTTTTGCAACTGAATTGCTACGGTTTCCATTGGTTTTATTACAGAAACCAGTTATTAATAAAGTCGAAGAAATGTCATTTGTATGTGCGCGTTGTCCTTGGCAATAACAAATAATAATTTGTCCCTGATAAGTACGGTGAGACTCTTGGACACCTTCCATGACTTCTCAATGACCATCAGGGATGGAAATGTTCATACAATATTTTAGAGTTATACAGTATTGTATTATTGTTGTGAAAATAAAACATTTTGGACCCCTCTCATTTTGCTCTTGTTTCTGTATGTTCTCTCTTCTCTCTTCCCTCTGTCTCTCTCGTTTCTTTCCTTTCCTTCATGTCCTCGGGTATTTCCCTGTCCGTTTGATGGCAGTTAATCATTTTAACAATGCGTTTTTATTGTGCATTATTATAAAAATGTTATTACCCACAGTAGTATGTCTGTGGCCTGTGCCAAGAGATTAATATACTTATACAGCTACTCCTCACTTAACGACCGAGTTCCGTTCCTACGACTATGTCGTTAAGCGAACTGGTCGATAAGCGAGGAGCCGCCCCTTACCGATATTTCAAGCATACTGAACTGTTCGTGGGTTTGTGTCAACCGTCTTTAGATATTGTTTTAATGTCACCTTTGAACCATTTATAACATTTTTAGTATATTTTAAAATGTTTATACAGTAGTGTACTGTATACTGTAATAAACAGAATAGAGGAAATCAGCTCTAATATACATTAGTTAGGTTTGCATACTGTAAATAGCTACAGGTAGGCCTAATCGTTTTTAAAGCAAAGGTCTAAAGGAAACTCCAACTCGATAACTTTGTTTTAATTTGCATAACTCGTACATATTACAGAACATAAAAATACAATCAGCGAAAATGTATAGACGAAATATGTAGTCTTGGAGATTGCGAACGCTAGTGTAGTGAATACTGACCGACTGCGGGAACGAGACTGAGACTGGGAAAGGGTGATGCGAGATGAGATGCTTGACGCTGAGACGCCGCGCTGCCGTTTCCACGACCAAAGTTCTCGTACAGCGTACAATACCGACTGGTCGGAGAGCCGGTCGTTAAGTCCGCGCGGTCGTTAAACATTTATACGCGCCATTTATACGCCGACACGGACTTAAGGAATACATAAAATTGATGAACGAATAATGATTTAATCGAGACAAACGGTTGCGTTATATTTGGTTAAAGTATGGCTGTGAGCTTAAAGGGGCTCTCCAACGTGTCTGCCCCACACAGGCAAAATGGCCCAGGGCTATCATCAGTGTTTTATATCAAACAATTTTAAAAATGCAAGATTACATTTCTGAAGGCCCCTTTTTGAAGCGATTTCATTATGCTTATAGCAGCGCATTCAAGCGCGGTGCACTGCAATCGACAAATTGGCAGCCTTGTCGTTCTGTGACATTTAGACATTAGAACAGCAGTTTCAGTGTCCTCTTTTAAAACCCTTTTAAAAACATACTTTTACACACTTGCTTTGACAGCCTTTTAACCTTTATTTTGTATTTTAATGAGTTTTTATTATTTTTTTATTCTCGTTTGTTTTATGCTCGGTCTATTTTTAAATTTGTTAGTTTTTTGCCCTTTAATTCAATATCTTTTATAGTTTTTGTATTTAATAAAAATAATAATTGTGAAGCACTTTGTACTGTAGGCCTATTGCTGGAAAGGTGCTATATAAATGAATAAATAAAAGATAATGTGTTGGTTGTTTCGTGAATCTCGAGGCCGGTTTTCTGCCGCTAAACAAACACGGTGTCATGTTTAGGGTGAGTCGCCTCGACGCCTCCAACTGACGACTTGATTATTTTTTTTTACAAAAATGTAATAGCCGACTTAATATCAATATGACTCACATTTCTCTTGATAACGCCGGCACTGAAAATCGCGTATATTCAGAAAACATGCCAGATGTATTCAGTAAAATATACCAAAACCTTCATTAAGTTAAGTATATTTCAGTTAAAGTTGCAACTTTCTGAGTTTATGATTTGATTTAACACAGCGATGAACAGCATGAAACTCCATGAAACATTTTCCTCACGCATAGAATCCACACCCACAACGCAAATTTATTTTGAATGTAGGCTACATCGCCTTTTACATGGCGCATATTGTTTTGTAATAATTGTGTGTTGCTTATTGTTCAGTTTAATAGCCTATGATAACGCAGCACATTATTCCAAAATCATAAATGCATGATGGCAGGCTACATTATGTGATTCTAGCGGTAGATTATCAACACTTCCTTGCGGATGTGGTTTCTCTAACCTTACGGGGGGAAGGCAAACCAGTCAAGTGAGCCGGCTTTATTAGAATATTTGGATATTCACTGGAACTCAGAGGAAGCCACTGCAGACAATGACAGCCGGAGTCATTAATGCAGTTTCATGCTGCTGCTGACAATTAACTTACGTGACAGTGGGACTAAATTTAGAAAACAGCTGTTGGTATTTTAATATAACTATACGCACAGCGGTGCATAATTGGATGAGCGATTGCGATTGCATTATTTATTTACGGCTATAAAAAAAGATACTAAAAGGAACTGGGCCTCGAGCCAGGGTGTGGTAGCTGCCACACGCACGTGACGGCAATGTAAGTGTAGTTTAAGGCATCGTGTTTCACTCGCATCACCAACCAAATTATTATCATTATTCTTATTTGTTTGTTTATTTTTTTACATTTTTGAGCAGGGTAGGCAGCTTTGTGTCATGGTGCATTCGTATCCTGACTGAGGTGTGATAATTTTGATGCTTTTAAGTGACACACTGCGGTCTGCTACACGTCCGTTACAGAGAGCCAGCTGCTAAATCGCAAATCATGCAGTCTCGTAAAGAAGAAAGGCTATTACTTGTAACGCAAAAGGCGCTTCAGTTATCTGTACATGCGCCTGACCCTGTACGATGCATGACACCCTTCCGAACGCCCCCCGAAGAACAAGCAGACACCGCAGCGCAGAGCGATTGAGATTCCACACGCGTGCACGTGTACGCACAAGACGCGGACGTGGCCGACACCCGAGTAGTCAGCAGAATAACCGAATAAAGACTGCTGTCATCTCCGTGATAAGATATTTGCCGGATAAAAATTCTAACGGTAGGTTTCCTCTTAATCTCCCATTTCATCATTGTAACTTGTGTGTTTGTTTTATGTGTTTCCTGTTCTCTCTCAAATATCATACAAGTAAATGCAAAATAAAATAAACAAAAAAAACCTTTAAGTTATCTCTGTAACCCATGTCCTTGCTGTTTATGCGACAAATCTGGGAACTTTCCATTCCTTGTCATTGTAATAATATTATGATTATTATTATGATTATTATTATTATTATTATTAGTAGTAGTAGTAGTAGTAGTAGTAGTAGTAGTAGTAGTAGTAGTAGTAGTATTAATAAGCCAATATTATAAGGGCATTTCCTTCAGCTTCATTCATATTCGAGTTTTCAAAAAGTGTCCGCTCTCAATTTATGTTATCAACTATCTGAAGTAATTACTCTCATTTTTACGCACCAATTTTAATACATGTGCCCAAATATTGTAAACAAAACTTAGGCTATTACAACACATTTTATATAGCTCTAACATTACGCAATAAGAGAGAAAACACGGCCATGCATTCTTCAAAAGATAAAAATCGGAATTTCCGCCGCAGACGAGACAAGATAAGATACTTTACGAATAGCACATCTTTTGGAGGATATTCAATGCTGACAAAATATGTTTGAACGGCACTTTTTACTGGAAGATGAATTTATACACTTTTTTTATACATTTAATTCTAGTCTGTGCTCATGGATTGAGTGGAGACATCAAGATATGTCATGTTGTCATATATGTCATGTTCTTAAATCAAAGCTCGTGTAAAAATGGAAAAAAGAAGTTGCGCCCGTGGGCCGTTTCCTTTTTCTGAGTAATCGTTCAGTTCGCCAGAAATTAAGCCTGCTATTACGCGACGAGTTGCTTTAAACTTTTGACCCTGAATGAGCCTGTACGAGCCGAAATCGAACATAACACGTTATTGTCATCGCTGTAGCTCACTAGTCATTGGGAACTTGTGGCAATGAGTGATGCGAATTTACCAGAATATGAAGAGAAAACTATCCCCGGTGCGACAATGAGATGCATTCTCCTGGCACTGTCAAAAGAAGCAGCCTTTTAAAATAAAAAATAAAAAATAAACCGTTTTTAATGGTTTGCTGCAGGGGCGACTCTGGGATCTGACCTTTAGGGGCTCAGCCCCCAATGAGAATGTGAGATGTACACATGCAAAGCACAAGCTTACAGTTGTAATTAATTTACTGCTACATTCCTCAACAGTTTCAGGGGGGCTGAGATGAAAGACAAAAATAGGGTCTAAAATCGCCACTGGTTTGCTGTGTCTTGTATGCGAGTGTGAAAGTGTGACTTATTAGCTACCAACTCTTGAGTTTCGTCCCGCTTTATCCATGTATCCAAGTATTTTTATACGTTATCCATGATTGTATTGAAATATCGTCTGACGAATACACCAAATACGAAGGCGATGCTATTTCAGTACAATCATGGTTAAAGTATACACAGGCTACAGACATAACTTATAACAATAATAAAAACTGAAACGATAATATTTACACGAATAGCCTACTTCGTTTTTTAAAAATTTAGTTTGCATGTAACGCGAACACATAAATACACAACAGCAAAAAATACATTAATAAATAAACGCTAATAATAATAATAATAATAATAATAATACTTTCATAGGTGTTAGAAATAATCTCCCAGGGGCTTGTAGATATCACTTTTTTTTTTTTTAAAACCACACAAACACCAAGAATAGTTATAATAGCTCAAATAAAACTATAAACATTCATTATGAATTCTTAAACTAACACTGACAGATATCTTGCAAATTAAGCTACACAACAAACGCTTCCATTAATCGTATAATCATAGACTATATAGTCTTTATAAGAATTACTTACTTACTAAATGGCATATAAAACTTACCTCTTTTATTTCCCGAACATATCGCTCATCATTTAATAGTGTCTAAAAACTTCTCGCATGTCTGATCATCTTGCTACTGATACCTATTTTTCTCATTTTTCGATGATAACCAGTCTGAACATATTTGCAGTTCACGGTAAGGTGAAAATCTGTAGGCGGGTTTTTTTTTTTACATTTCTTTTTCTTTTGCAGATTTTGACTTATTCACCCCGTGTTTATAATTAAACACTATTTTAAAAAATGAATACTGATTATTAAATGTGTCAATTATCAAATTGAGAAGCCATCTCCGTAGAGCAGGGCTACTCAAATCACGGTCCGCCTGGGCCGAATACTGCTGTTTTCCACACTCCCTCTGGTGTGAAGACACTCTGGCCAATCATTTGCACTAATTGTTCAATAAACTACCTGCTAGAAAGTGAAACCAGGATCACATTTTGACTCGTGCCAGATTTGGACGTAGACTAGAAAGATAAATATCCCGCGGAACCGTGTTGAACAATCGAAGGTCGAATACTTTTTTTTAGATGAAATTACATTACATTATTACATTTACAGGCTCTTTTGGCAGACGCTCTTACCGTAGTCCAGAGCGACGTACAGGGCTGGACTGGGACAAAAAAGTGTTAACCGCCCATAGTCAAGAACATTTTTGTCGACGGGGGGGATGCTACGCGAAAAAAGCCACCAGTTCGTTTAGTGGGAATTACAGTTCCTGGGTGCTAGGAGCAACCACATAGTTAAACTAGGACCCTGTAGGTACATCTGTAGCCACAATTCAAAGGTAGCAATAAGGCAATCAATGCAGAAAATAATGCCTAAGCTTAATACAATACATAAACAAGCAGACGTGTGAAACTAAGCAACTAAATTACATTAGATTCTGTGGAAATGCGTCTTTGGCTTGACCCAAAATTGGACCAATCAAACAGGACACATTTCTGAGCAACATATGACCAACGAACATAAAAACACGCCACGTTCAAGAGTATAATCTAAATAGCAAGTAAAGAACAGCGTTTGATCCATTAAAAAGTGAGAAGTGCAGGCGTTTGGAACGGGCGCTGGGGGCATTCTGAAGCGACGGTGGGTAGGAAGGGTGCGAGGGATTACCCATAATGCCTTGGGCCTTCCCTTTGATTAGCTAGTTTTGCTGTTTTCCAATATTTAAATCAAAGCTTTACTCCGCTTATCTCACACGTGTGATAATGACATTTACTTTTTGAGATCCACCTTCTGGTGACGTGTGCGACAGCGCCAAACACCCTGAGTGACAGGAAGCGCGTTCATTTAGCAAAAGCACACAGCCAGAAACGAGGTCACAGGGATTCTTATTGCTCTTTTTCAGAGACGCAAGCGGCTCCGCGAACGATGCCAGATTAAAGAGCGAGGCAGCTGGTCTGAGAACAGCACGCGCACGTGACCAGCTGGTCTGAGAACAGCACGCACACGTGACCAGCTGATCCGAGAACAGCACGCACACGTGACCAGCAGTTCCCTCGGCTAGCAGAGACAGACACAAAGCTGCGGAAGGATCAGCAGCCGGAGATCAGCGGGAGAGGGAGCAGTCGCAGAGTGGCCCACGGAACAGCCCACCCCGCCATGACGACCCCGGGCTTCAACCTCACCCAGGACTGGGACTACAGCGGCTACATCGACTACAGTTACCCCGACTACAACGCGTCGGAGCCGGAGTGCGGCGGGGCGGAGTCGGGGGCGGGGTACGGGGCGGTGCGCGCCGCGCTGTACTGCGTGGTGCTGCTGGTGGGCGTGCCCGGGAACGTGGCCCTGCTGGGGGCGCTGTGTAACTGCGGCACGGGCGCGGGGCTCAGGAGGCGGCGCTGGAGGACCGGCGAGATCCTGGCGGCCAACCTGGCCGTCTCTGACCTGCTCTTCCTGGGGGCTCTGCCCCTCTGGATCCACAGCGAGGCGAACACGGGAGAGTGGAGCGGGGGAGAGGCCACCTGCAAGGTGAGAGAGAGAGAGAGAGAGAGAGGGCAGGAGAGAGAGAGGGAGAGAGAGGGAGAGAGAGGGAGGGAGAGGAGGGAGGAGAGAGGGAGAGAGGGAGAGGGGAGAGAGAGGGAGAGGCTGCCTGAGGTGAGAGGAGAGAGAGGAGAGAGGGCAGGAGAGAGAGAGAGAGGGCAGAGGAGAGAGAGAGAGGGAGAGAGAGGGAGAGAGAGAGGGCAGGGAGGGAGGGAGAGAGAGGGCAGGAGAGAGAGAGAGAGGGAGGGGGGGAGAGAGGAGAGGGAGAGAGAGAGAGAGGGAGAGAGAGGGGAGAGAGAGAGGGCAGGAGAGGCTACCTGCAAGGTGAGAGAGAGAGAGAGGGAGAGGAGGAGACAGAGAGAGGGAAGGAGAGAGAGAGAGAGAGAGAGAGAGAGAGAGAGAGAGAGGGCAGGAGAGAGAGAGAGGGCAGGAGAGAGAGAGAGAGAGAGAGAGAGAGGGAGAGAGAGAGAGGGAGAGAGAGAGGGGAGAGAGGGAGAGAGAGAGAGAGAGAGAGAGATAGAGGGAGAAGAGGCTGCCTCCAAGGCGAGAGAAAGAGAGGTGTAATGTGTGTGATATTCAGCAGTGGGCGTGACGGAGGTGTAATGTGTGTGATATTCTGTGTCTCCTGCAGCTGGCCCCCTACGTAACGGCCTTAACCATGTATGTGGGAGTGTTACTGCTGACCATAATGAGCATTGACAGGTAAATAGGGTTCCTGTTCCCTTCTCTCTCTCTCTGTGGGTATGTGTCAGTCGTTCTCTCTCTCTCTCTCTCTCTCTCTCTCTCTCTCTCTCTCTCTCTCTCTCTCTCTCTCTCTCTCTCTCTGTGGGTATGTGTCAGTCGTCTCTCTTCTCTCTCTCTCTCTCTCTCTCTCTCTGTCTGTAGGTATGTGTCAGTAGTTTCTCTCTCTCTCTGTCTGTAGGTATGTGTCAGTAGTTCTCTCTCTCTCTCTGTCTGTAGGTATGTGTCAGTAGTTCTCTCTCTCTCTGTCTGTAGGTATGTGTCAGTAGTCTCTCTCTCTCTCTCTCTCTCTCTGTGGGTATGTGTCAGTAGTCTCTCTCTCTCTCTCTCTCTGTGTAGGTATGTGTCAGTAGTTCTCTCTCTCTCTCTGTGTAGGTATGTGTCAGTAGTCTCTCTCTCTCTCTCTCTGTAGGTATGCGTCAGTAGTTCTCTCTCTCTCTCTGTGTAGGTATGTGTCAGTAGTTCTCTCTCTCTCTCTCTCTGTAGGTATGTGTCAGTAGTATGTGTCAGTAGTTCTCTCTCTCTCTCTCTGTGTAGGTATGTGTCAGTAGTTCTCTCTCTCTCTCTCTCTCTGTAGGTATGCGTCAGTAGTTCTCTCTCTCTCTCTGTGTGTAGGTATGCGTCAGTAGTTCTCTCTCTCTCTCTGTGTAGGTATGTGTCAGTAGTTCTCTCTCTCTCTCTGTGTAGGTATGCGTCAGTAGTTCTCTCTCTCTCTCTCTGTGTAGGTATGTGTCAGTAGTTCTCTCTCTCTCTCTCTCTCTCTGTGGGTATGTGTCAGTAGTTCTTCTCTCTCTCTCTCTGTGTAGGTATGTGTCAGTAGTTCTCTCTCTCTCTCTGTGTAGGTATGTGTCAGTAGTTCTCTCTCTCTCTCTCTGTGGGTATGTGTCAGTAGTTCTCTCTCTCTCTCTGTGTAGGTATGTGTCAGTAGTTCTCTCTCTCTCTCTCTGTGTAGGTATGTGTCAGTAGTTCTCTCTCTCTCCCCCTGTAGGTATGTGGCGGTAGTGCACCCCAGTGTGTACCGGCGGATGAAGAAGCACGCCCTGGCGGTGGGGAGCTGTGTGCTGTGCTGGCTGGCCTCCGCCCTGCTGGCGCTGCCGGTGCTGCAGGTGCGCGGGCTGCAGCGGGCGTGGCCGGGCGGGGCCGTGTACTGCGGGGAACAGGACCGGCGGGCGGCGGCCTACCCCCCCGGCGCCTCCCTCGCCCTGCTCCTGCTCACCTTCTTCCTCCCGCTGCTCCTCATCCTCTGGTGCTACTGCTCGCTGGCGCGGGCGCTGCGGAGTCACGCGCGGGGCGCGGTCCCGGGCTCGCCCGTCTCGCTGCGTCGGGCCGCGCGCATGGTGCTGCTCGTGGCCGGCGCCTTCCTGCTCTGCTGGCTCCCGTTCAACGCCTTCAAGCTGCTGGGGGCGCTGGAGCGCTGCCTGGCCCCGCCCCTGTCCCTGCCCCCGCCCGCCGCGCGCTGCGCCCTGCAGCTCGCCGCCCGCACCGGCCTGCGCTGGACCGCCCCGCTCGGCTTCGCCCACAGCGCCGTCAACCCGCTGGCGTACGCGGCCGCCGACCGCTCGCTGCGCCGCGCCATCCTGCGGGGGGCGCCCTGCCCCTGCGGCGGCCGGAGGGAGGGCGGGGCCAGGGGCGGGGCCAACTCAAAGGCCAGTTCTCAGACCACGCCCACCAGCTGGGGGGAAGGGGGGCGGGGAGAGAGGGAGGGGGGCAGGGAGACACGGGACATGGAGAAGGAGGTCGCCCTGTGCGTGCCCCTAACGCAAGTGGAGTGAGGAGCGAGGGATGGGAGGAGAACGGGGAACGGAAGGAGAGGAGGAAAGAGGTCAGAGAATCTCAGGAGAGTCAATTAAAGTCGTGTGTGTCTGTATTATACATGTCAGTCCATCTGTCTCCAATGATTTAAAAAATAAGATAAAACGAAAAGGAAAAAGTATAAAATATTTCTGCCTATTTTAGTTACCTTCCTATGTGTTCTTTTAAATTGTAAAAAAAATAAAAAAAATGGTGAATGTAGGTGAATGTAGATAGTCATTCAGTCAAAGGGGGCTGTGGAGAACAAGTCCATTGCGGTCGTGGACAGATAAGGGAGACAGAGTAACAGAAAGCAGTCAATTTGATATCTGTGCAGAGTTCACTGTTCTCTACTGCCGCCTCATGACTCAACTCTGGAGTCTAACAAAGTTTGTCCTTTACTTGTTTTTTTTAACTCATAAAACAGTTTGTCGAGTTCAGCAATAACATAAATGAACCCATTAAATGTCGTTTTTAAACAGAAAATATGGATGCTCGCCTCCTCTGGTCTCTTTCTCTGTCTTTCAGTTCACACCATTAATCTTTCACTTACATAATATAGGTTTTGTTTTCCCTCTTTTGAAAAGCGGTGGTTTCACACTCGGTCCTGGGGACCAACTGTGTATGTTGGCTTTCATTCCAACCACAGTTGTCACCTCTGAATTGTAACACGCTGTTAATAGTTCTTAATTAAACACTTTTAATGTCTATTGAAAGATTATTTACTCTGTTAAGGCCATATTATGTCAGAAATAGCTATGTATGCCATTAACAATAAATATCCCACATCCCAGGACTTTAAATCAGTCAGATCAACTAATGCTCTCATTATCTGGAATGTGCTTAGAAACAGGTTACATTTTTAATTGATTATATTATAGACTGACAGGTGAAATCGGACACCTAGGGCTTCATTTATAAAAAAGTTGCGTAGAAACACATCCTACATTTGATCTAAGATCATTCCTGAAATGTGGGTACGTGTGATTCAGAGAAAATTTGAAAAAAACATGCGTACGCCACTCCCCCAGATGTGAAAATCTCTCAATCACAAATGATCTTGCAATTGTGCGTAGCTGAATGGTTTTAGATCTCCGCCTTGTAAACGCCCCCTAATTAATATCATTAGCATATAAAGATGCTCAAATCAAAACACAAATCCTCTGCTTGATAATGGCAAGCTGCAAGAAAAATAATTTTAGCGAGGCGTGTTGGCGGAGGTGCAGATGCGTGAAGGGACGCTGTTTGGGAGCCTTTCCAGTGGCTTTACCAGTAAAACCAAGTACGTGGTTGGCTATGAATGGGGGGCAGTAAAGGTCTCTGAAGGACGTAAAGAAAGAGTGGTCAAAATCTCTAATAACTCGTTCCCTTCTTATTGCGCAGTTGGCGATATCTTCAAGAAGTGACAATGCTGCCATTCTTCCTCTTGCAGACATTTTATAGCCTATAGATTGACCGAAATGTTTTACACGTGTGGAACCATAATATGTATATTAAATACATTTCCTTCAAGGATGTGTCAATTATGCTAATATGGGTAATTTTGGAAAACCAATGTGTTTTTGTTTTGTTTTGTTTTCCACAAGTAGCCTAGCTTATGTTTTAATTTATTAACAACTTTATTGTGAAAACCATTACGTATAGCCTAAGCAATGTGTTCAATCTGGTAATACAACTACAATAGCATCTACTACTACTAATACTACTACTACTACTAATAATAATAATAATAATGAGGAAACAATTAGGCAGCAGACGACATGTTGGCGCTCTTAGATTTCTGAATATAGTTTACATTACATTTACATTTTAAGCATTTAGCAGACGTTCTTATCCAGAGCGACTTACAAGATGTGCATAAATAATACATAGTAGGAACAATCATAGTTCGCACAAGAGATCAGTGCAGTAATACAGCGATAGACATTGCAGGCAGCTGCGTACCATACCTGTAACACTGGGAAGGAAAAGGTTAGTAATTTTATTTTTTTATGGAGTAAGCAGGGGTATATAGTGTTGAGCAAGTAGGCAGTGGTGATGACAATTAGCTAGATGTACAGAATTCAGTGGTAGTGGAGTCTGAAAAGGTGGGTTTTGAGTCTCTTGCGGAAGATCGCAAGTGATTCCGTGGTCCTGACCGAGGACAGAGAAGAGACGAGACCGCGAATACCTGCAGTAGCTACTCCAACATTGCCAAAAGTTGGAACCTGACGTGGAGCTAAGTACTTTTCCACGTCAAAGACCGTTTTTATAAATCGTTTTTATAAAACTTTGGCGTGGATTTGAGCGTACGCACGTTCTAAGATCAAATCTGTGCGTAAGCATGTTTTATAAATGGGGCCCCTGGTCACTGAAACTACACTATTTGTGAAAAATGTAGAATTCAGTGACAAAGCAAAAGGCAATGAGCCAAACCTGCATTCATGGAGGAGGGCGAATCTAAATAAATAGAGGGTATAATTGGCCACTAAATTGGAGGGAAAAACATAAAAAAATTAATGTAAAAAAAAAAAAAAAAAAAAGTGTTAAATTTGGGGTGGGCGTCTCTGCCACTCAACCCGAGAGGTGAACGCTGGAGCTCGGCACGCTAGCCGCTTTCAGTCTGAGTCGCCAGCGTGTGCCATGACATGTACCCTGTCACCAAACAGCCCCCTGTCTGCCATCCTTATCAGAGCAAGCATCAACCACAGACCAGCAGTCTGGATCACTTCCTGCCTGCGTTGCGTTCCAGATTGTCTTCTGTGCACGAAGGTGTGTAAAAGCGAAGGTTCCTTTTATCTTAAATCCCTTGATCTAACAGTATACACAATACGCTGCCAGAACTGTGTTGTTTGCACAGATTTTCACAAAGGGAGAGGCCAGCAGCATCAGCCCTGTCGCACGCCCCAAACGGCAAACCCCTCAGTGGAGAGGTCTGCTCTGTCATTGTCAGTTTTATTTCCACATTTGTGTTCTTCTCAAATTATTTAACCTCCCCCAGTTGTTTGTGGTGGTTCTGATTGGGTCAGTAGGTAGAGCATGGCATTGACAATGGTTGTGAGTTCAATTCCCATTAGGGCCACATACACTGAAAAATGTATGTGTTCACTACTGTAAGTCACTTTGGATAAAAGCGTCTGCTAAATGGCATATATATATGTTTGTGTAAAGATCTGGAAATCTGGTTAACTGTGGTGAATCAGTGCTGAAGGCCAAAGCAGTGTAGGTGCGTGGGTGTATTTTTGGCTGAATACAGCGCACGCAGAGGTACAAACAGGGGAAAGGTACTGAAACAAACACAAGGGGCAGCGTAGAGCAAAGTGACTGGAAAGCAGGCACAAGAGACACTTCATGCGTGAGCGTCTTTGTAAGCACATGCTCCCGCTGGCGGCTCCTCAGAGGGATGGTGCTCTCTTCACGTTCGTCTCACACAGCTATGCAGCTGGGCAGGGGCTGCAGTGGCTCAATGGTTAGCGACAAGGAGCGGCAAGCGGAGGGTTGCTGGTTCGAATCCCAGGAAGACCAACAAAAAAACTATGAACTGGAAACTGGAGGGATGCTAGTTCACTTCCTAGGACGCTGTAAAGATCCTTATTAGTCCACTTTACCATATCCGGCATTAATAACTAATTAATTAAGCCATGTTAGTTATGAGAGAGTCCACATCTGTGTCTATTACAGGGCAGCTGCCTGCAAATGACACATTTTAATTTGCACACTTTGTCCTTTCAAAGGCTGTCTCAAACAAAAAAAATCATCAAAATTGGGTATTTTCAAGGTGCCTTATTTCTACCAATTGTGAAGGAGGCAGAGTTGTGACCAAGTCACTGTTTTGCAAGTTTCAAGTTTCAAAGTCCCAAGTCATGAAGGGTTAAGTCTCAGGTAAAGTCACTGCCGTAGCCCTGTGACCGGCAGTGACAATGACTGGGGATCACTGTGTTCAGGTCAAGTCAAGTCACAAGTCCCCAAATTTCAGGTGTGAAGTCCTCAAGTCACATTCAAAACAAGTTTCTCTCAAGTCATCCAGCTCAAGTCCAAGTCATAGACAAGCAAGTCTAAGTCAAGTCTGAAGTACTTTTATGTTTTTGCAAGTCAAGTCTGAAGTCATCAAAACTGTGACTCGAGTTCACGACTCTGGAAGGCAGCGCCCTGTGGACCCTTCGCCGGGTTAAGGCGGTAGGACACCCCATTGAATGCGTCGACCTCAAAAACTTTCACTTCCATTAAAACAGACGGCAGTGGCCTCCCGCGTGGTCTAGTGGTTTCAACGTCCGACGCTGGCCATGGCGACAGGGGTTCAATTCCACGTCGCGCCAGTATCGGCTCTGGCCAGGAGTGCCACCGGGGCGGCAATTGGCTGTCCGCCCCAGGGAGGGGGGAGGGAAGCCGACACAGTTGCGCACAGGAGTGGTTCTGGGGTGCCGGAATTACAGTTGAGGAGGAGGCAGCGCTTCGCCATCGTCACTGCCGGTCACAGGGCTATGGCAGCGAACTACAAGGGAGGGGATTGAACTAAGCACAGCGGGAGTAATTGGCTACCAAATTGGGGGTAAAATCTTAAAAAGAAATAAATATATATTTTTTTTTTTTTTTAAACATACGGCAGTGACACACACTGGTGGCGGTTCACAAGCGTAGTTTGAGGTAGTTATGTTTTTTTAAAACAATACGTTATAACTGTGCAATACATTTGAGTAATCGATTGGATATTTTGCGACTCGCTGTGCTTTTCATAAGCTAGCGTAGCTAACTAGCTGGTAACAAGGCCCTGGTGCTGTACGTTAGCCAGTGAACTGTTAAGGGTTCAACAACTGATCTAAAAGAACTGGGTGGCTGATAGCGTTAGCTCATAATAAATTCTATATTAAGTCACCAGAAGTGGGCGGTCAGCCATGTTGCTATTCCCATAACAAACGACTGGAGTCGATTAATACACTCATAAATCGGACACACTGTTTTTAAAAAGTCGACACCTGTAATATCTGTTATAATCTTTCATAAAACATCTACGAATCAAATGTTCACCGCAATGACACGCTGTTCGGCATATGGGTGCAGCAACACTTTCAAAAAAGGGGGTGACAGGACCGTCCACAGGTGACAACTGAAGAGTGTTTTTCCAAAACTCACTCATGTCCACTTTTGGAAAGTGACATTAATATTCCAGTAATATGTTAGCCAAATGTTAGGATAAGCAGCCTTCAAAGAGCAAAATGCAAATCAGACAGCGTAAAGGGCAACACTTTACACAAAGCATGTTCGTTCTCTCTCTCTCACACACACCTATACACACATATTTACACACTCTTATCCACACACACACACCTATTGTCACACACACACATACACATATTCACACACACACTCACACACACACAAGTGCTTCCAAACCTCCAGGTTTGGTACCAATGGGAGCATGTTCCTAATTTTTATTTATTTATTTGACTTACATTTATTTATTTGAATACAGATTAATTAAGCTTTTTGGCAGCTGTTATATGAATTGCTTTAAAAAATCAACCTCTCTCTCGCTCTCTTCCAATTAATATCAAGTTAGCTTTATTGTATTGTTTGTTTAGTGCTGCCTAGAAGGCGTATCACTCTCTCTCTCACACACACACCACACCTTCAACATAGAGAGTGGTTCCTTCACGGTCCAGTTACGCCAAAAATCAGCACAATTCCACCCTTACCTGCGGCTCTTTCCACCTGCAGAGCGCCGTTAGGTCACACCCTGGGCCACCTGCCTCTTCACACCATGGCTGTGCTTCCCCACACCAGACCCCTCCATCACACCTGACCCCTCCATCACACCTGACCCCACCATCACACCTCAGCCCCTCAGGCCACGCCACAGTCTGTGAGGAGCGAACCCAGCGGGGAACCAGCGGCTGATGTGTGTGTATGGGAGCGTGTGTGAATGAGAGTGTGTGTGCTGAGTGTGTGTGGGAATGTGTGTGAATGAGAGTGTGTGTGTGTGTTGAGTGTGTGTCTGTATGGGAGCGTGTGTGAATGAGAGTGAGTGTGTTGAGTGTGTGTCTGTATGGGAGCGTGTGTGCTGAGTGTGTGTGGGAATGAGAGTGTGTGTGTGTTGAGTGTGTGTCTGTATGGGAGCGTGTGTGAATGAGAGTGAGTGTGTTGAGTGTGTGTCTGTATGGGAGCGTGTGTGAATGAGTGTGTGAATATGTGTGTGTGTGTGTTGAGCTTCAAGTTTCAAGTTTATTTGCCGTATGTAGTACATACTTACACACATGCATTCATTAGAATTTGTCTTTGACAAGCGCTCAGGATTACAAAAGAGAGACAACAGCAAAGAAACACACAAACAGTAGGCAACATGGAGTAAGAACATATGACAAAGAATTAAATAATAAAAATAAATTTAAAAAAGGTATAGAGTATAAAAAATAATAAAAGGATCAAAGAGTAGCAAAGTTAATAAATAACAGTTGACTAAAATCACGTATCAGCATGCTAGCTCAAAAGCGCAAGTGCGTCCAATAAAAAATAAATAAAGAATAAAATAAAGAAATGAAACATCTTAGGTAGGCCTACTTAAGCATCTGCCGTGCTTATCTCTTTGCTTTGAGGTGGTCATTTAGGCTGCGCACTGCGTGTGGGTAAAGGCCATTGTTAAAACATTTTGTTTGTGTTTTAATGCATTGGTACTGTCACGCCAAAATTTGTCCGGGTGCTCAGGAATGTGTCCGGGTGATGTCATCGGAATCTTGGACTGTAGTTGCTATGCCAACATGACAAGCTTGAATTCCACTAGCTAGTGTTAGTGATGCTAGGTATTTCACTAGCCATCTAAGCAGGCGATCCATATATTATATTCGTAGCTAGGCAGCTAACTTAGCTGTACAGCTGAACAGACAATGCATATTATTATCTTCATAGCTAGCTGGCTATACAATTCATATATTATGTTCGTAGCTAGCCACCTAGCTGTAATGGAATGACTTCCATATATTATATTCGTAGCTAGGCAGCTAACTTAGCTGTACAGCTGAACAGACAATGCATATTATTATCTTCTTAGCTAGCTGGCTATAAAATTCATATATTATGCTCGTAGCTAGCCAGCTAGCTAGTTGTACAGCTGAGCAAGCAAAGCTTATTCGTAGCTAGCCACCTAGCTGTAATGTAATGACTTCCATATATTATATTTGTAGCTAGCCAAATAACTTAACTGTACAGCTGAACAGACAATGCATATTATTATCTTCGTAGCTAGCTGCCTATATAATTATAATATTATGTTTGTAACTAGCCAGCTAGCTAGTTGTACAACTGACCAAGCAATGCTTAGTCGTAGCTAGCCACCTAGCTGTAATATAATGACGTTTCATTATTTAAGAATGATTTAACGTTTAAGAATTCCGATGACATCACCTGGACACATTCTTCACAACCGGGCACATTTTTCTTCCGGGTTTTATCACTCAGGAATGCGAGCTCGTCATGTTGACATAGCAACTACAGTCCAAAATTCAGATGACATCACCCGGACACATTCCTGAGCACCCGGACAAATTTTGGCGTGACAGTACCATTTTCCCAAACGTAAAAGGACAAAGCTCTGATGCTGGGTTAGTAGGATCTTTCACAATACGCAAAGCTCTATTCCGTGTGGGTGAATGAGAGTGTGTGAATATCTGTGAATGAGTGTGTAAATATGTGTGAATGAGAGTGTGAATATGTATGTGTGTGTGAATGAGATTGTGTGAATGTGAATGTGTGTGAATGAGGGGTGTGAATATGGGTGTGTGTGTGTGTTTGAGAGAGAGAGATTCTGCATGTGTGGACGGGTGTGTCTTGATAAGAAACCTTCCTGGAATCCCAGGAATCACCAGGGATGGATTCCATCCCACCTATGACAGATCATAAAGAGATGAAACCCTGCTGAAGGATCGTGGGAAGCCACACTGAAACCAAAAACTCCCGAGTTTCATCAACTCACCTACACACCCACCCACCAACACACCTACACACCCACCGTTTCCTGTGTGATTCACTCTGTGGCCTCCACCAATCAGGCTCAGCTCTAAGCACTGAGCTCTCACCCAGCATCCAAACCCATAACCTCCTCATTAATGAGTGTTACACTGTTGGGATCCTGTGATCTGTGAGTCTAGTAATATAATAATATAATAATATAATATAATGAAACCCATAATATGGGTCATAAAGTGTTTCGTTTAAATATACTATATATATTCCCCATTTTTTCTCCCAATTTGTTATCCAATTATACCCTCTATTTCTTTTTTCGATTTACCCTCCCCCACAAACTCGCCGTCTGCCGCTAATACCTCTGTGTGTGTGTGTATTTATGGAGCAGGTTTTTTGGACAAAGAAAATGTACTTAAAGGATTAGGGCATTGTACTGTACAATGTTCCTTTATCCTTTGGAAATATTTGAAAGGGTGTGTGTTTGGCACTCTTATCCACACAAACGCAATGTGAGGAGTTTGATGTGTGTGTGTGTGTGTGTGTGTGTATGTGTACAGAGTGTTTATATGGACAGTGGCCCCTCCACTGTGGGTGAGTATTTTAAATATGCTCCAATATTTGCTTACAAGAGGGTCAGGAATTTTAAGGAACACCTGGTTAAAGCTGTCGGCTGTGACATTTCATCTTAAGGTTAGTTTTGACTTATGGGTTGATTCCACCAGTGTACTGTTCAATTAACCGATCCAGAAATATGGAGGTTTAAATTAGAATGGTTATGTTTAATAATAATTCATCATTTACATTTTTCTGTGAGTCCTCTGTTCCTTGTCCCCTTGGGTTATCTTTCAGAGGAGCATCCTGTTATAAAACCATCACTAATAAGAACATAATACATAATGACGAGAACACGCCATCCAGCCCATCTAGGCTCGTCATGTCCTAGTCTGAAAAGTATCCAGTACTGCATCTAGCCTGGACTTGAATAGCCCAAGTGTTTCTGCCTCTACTACCCGACCTGGCAAGCTGTTCCAGGCTTTGACAACTCTCTGTGTAAAAACAACTTCCTGATATCCGTGCGGGTTTTCCCTTTAACTAATTTCCGCCTGTGCCCTCTTGTTCTGCCAATGGTGTTTCCACCTATGACCTCAGCTAGATTCAGAGCTGCCACACACTAGATTTGACAAAATTGCACTTTCCTAAATTTCCCAAGGCCGATTGTTATAGTCAACCCTGCCATTTCCCTTACTCATTACCAAAAGGGCATTTTCCTCACCTGTTCAATGTCTTCACTGTAAGGCAATCGCACTACACACCCATACATAATAGCAACATCACTGGTAAGAGCGAGTGCAAGTAGAAACAAAGATATAAACTGTTGCTAGGCACTTTATTTTAATAATATGAAACAAGATGTATGTACGGTCAGGTTTCTGGGCTTTCCTGTAATGAATGTAAAAGGAAAAGGCAATAAAACAGTAATTAAATCAAAGATAACAAGCAAGTGATAGTTTAGGGTGTGTGAATTGTCATTGTAGGGCAGTGGACAGAGATCAACTACAAGGAGGGGCTTGGTTGGTATTTACTCTGGGTACTGAGGCTCCTCCAGGCCTACGTGAGGAGTTATCTCTAAACGAAGAGCTATCGCTTGCTTGTTATCTTTGATTTAAATGACAGTTTTATTGCCTTTTCCTTTTACATTCATCATTTGAATGTATAGTAGCTTCTGATATGCTGTGTACAAATTCAGAAATATGAGATAATATATCATGTTAAATACTGATTGATAATTAGAATCAATTTGCATTTGATGTCAGAATTGGCATCGTGCACATAAGACCATATAAATACATAATGACGAGAACCCATCTAGTAGGTCATTGCTAGATAGCAACCCTATTTTTTCCCCAGATGTTGTACATACTCATTTTTCACTAAAGTGGTAAGTTTCAAAGACAAGCTGGTAACCGTAACTCTAACCCTAAGTGTAAGAGAGTTGGAATGAGGGTTTGGCGCTACTATGGGGACTCAGTCAAACCTTGTGAGAGTTGGACAAAATATGGTTACTATCTAGCCATGACCGCCCATCTAGGCTCATCATTTCCTAGTCTAAAGAATATCCAGTACTGCATCAAGCCTGGTCTTCAATACTCCAAATGTTTCTGCCGCCACTACAGAAACACTGGTTCTCTGTGGCTCAGTTGGTAGAGCACAGCGTTGGCAACGCTTAGGTTGTGGGTTCAATCCCCACTGGGGCCACATATACTGAAAATGTATGCATTCACTACTGTAAGTCGCTTTGGATAAAAGCGTCTGCTAAAAAAAGGCGTATGACCCGGCAAGCTGTTCCACATATTTGTGTAAAAAAACCTTTCTGATATCCGGCATTTACAACTGCAATACTTCCTGATATCAGCGCAGAATTGACCCTTAACTCATTTCTACCTGTGCCCTTTTGTTCTGCTGACCTGTGACAGGTGTCCGATTTTCACACAAGCACTCTGGGGTTGTGAACTGCTGCAGAAGGCATGCGATGTCGTCCCTGAAACTGAGCAGGCACGATCTCTAAACCGGCACTTTCACTGAAGTGTATGAATGTGTGAGAACGTCCCTGGGAAAAGGGAAACTGGTGAGCTCTGCTCTCCGCCCTTTCCACAGAGGATTAAGAAATGAGCCGGCCTTAATCTGGCGGTTTTCTTACAATAGCAAACGAATGTCGTTAGCCCACGGCGCACGTACCTGCCTTCAGAGGTATGCTGCTAACGATGTGTCCTCATTCATCCGTTTAAATGCACACCTGCATTTCTGTGTTTGTTTTTTTCCCACCCCAACGCTTGTAGTCGTGTCCTCATACAGTATCTGTGATTCTTTCTGCCGTGTTTTACATCGTAGTCCCACTGGTATTGTAGTTTTAAATATTGGTGTAGTATAATGGTTAGGGAACTTGGCTTGTAATGCAAAGACTGCAGGTTCAGTTCCCAGGTGGGGCACTGCCATCGTACCCTTGATGCAACGTCCTTAACCTGAATTGCTTCCATAAATATCCAGCTGTATAAATGGATTGTATGTAAAGAAATGTCAACTCCTGGATACAGTCCTAAACACCTGTAATGTAATTTAAGCTTATTCGCTATTTTCATCCTGTCTTTGTAACTTGCACAGGCAATTCGGCGTTCATGCTGCCAACTTCACACTGCAGTCCTGACGGACAAACTGTCTCCTGCTTTACAGGCTCGGTCACAGCAGGCGTTAGGAGCAGGTTTTACTCGAGACACACACGCCACGCAGGACATGTTTCAGCCTGGAAGTCACTCTCGGGCAGGCCTTCTCAAACGCAGTCCCTGTGCACGCTGGCTTTTGTTCCAGCCGATTGGTTAAGATCACTGAGAACCTTCCTTCAGGCACGTATATGATTTAAATCTTTGATTCGGGCTTGGCTCATCGCCACCTGCCTTTTTGAGTTTTCCCATAGTTACACATTTCCGTGAGAATGTTCAGCATTTTGGTCTGCAGTGTGATTCTGCCTGTAAGTCAATGAATCCCTCTGGTGATCGCAGCTCATTGGATGCTGGAAACCGCTATTTCAGATATTTACATTTGTAGGCATTTACCAGACGTTCTTATCCAGGCGACTTACACAGTTTACATTTCTTTACATACAGTCAATTTATACAGCTGGATACTAACTGAAGTGATTCAGGTAAAGTACCTTGCTCAGGGGTACAATGGCAGTGTTCCACCTGGGAATTGAACCTGCAACCTCTGAGTTACAAGCCCCGTTCCCTAACCATTACACTACACTGCCGCTCCAGATGGAACCATCTTAACAGATGGAACCAAACCCAGCATACACAGGGAGGCCCTGTTGCACAGGCCACAATCAAAGCAAACCAGGGGAGCCCGGCCAAACCACACCAGTTACACACCAGACCAGTGGAGTAGAACCACACCAGTTACACACCAGACCAAGCCCCTCTCCAAACCCCTTAGACACCACTGGTCCTGGTCAATCACCCCATCACTGTCACCATGACTACAGCGCTGGTTGCCACATAGCTGTCTACAGTGCGGGTAATAACATCACTGTCACCATGACTGCAGCGTTGCTCACATTTACACTGGTTGTCTACTGTATTTAAATTAAACGGCACTTTTGTTTTTTTATTTTACACTTGAAATAAAAGCCTCACCTGCACTTCGATTGAGAGACAATAGAAAGAAAAACAAATTCCTGCCAAGCATACAACACTGCTTTCTGCTTTCTCTAGTTTACTGAATCTCCTCCCTCCTTCTCCCCCCTTCCTCCCAATCTTCTCCCCCTCTCTTTATCTCGGTTCCTCCCTCTTTCTGTTGAAACCTAACAACGCACAAACAAATTCCATGTAAGGATGGGAAAGCTGAGATTCTTGAGAACTTGAGAAAGGTGAGAAAGGTTTGTTTGTTAGTAATGGAACATGTCCGTTATTTGGGTGGGGAATTGATCGATTTGTTTTCAGGACTTAAAAAATCCAGTTCAATTTTTTTAGTTTGAACTATTTTTGACAACTCTTTTTTACTTTCTAAAACTTTCTCTCTCTCTCTCTTTCTTCCAATTCAATTAAATTCAAGCTGGCTTTGTTGGTATGATAAATAAAATACCTGTACTCCCAAATTATATTACAAAAGGTATATACAAAATAACAATAATAGCAAACAATAAACTATATTCCTATAGAATTTGCATTTTTAAATTCGGATATGATAGTTAAACAAAAAGATGTCCATATAGAAATACATACACACATACACCATGTACATTAAAGTATGTTCATGTAAGTATACAGTGGGTATAAAAAGTATTCACCCTGTTTGGAATTTTTCACATTTTATTTTCTTACTTAACAGACTGTGACAAGAAATCCCAATTACATCCATTTTGATTCCATGAAGTAAGAAAATAAAATGTGAAAAATGCAAAAAGGGAGACTCACCCAAATAAAATCACAGCTGTAATGCACTTTTCTACCAAGTATTAAGTCCTTATGTAAGAAATTATTGTCTGTTTTTTATTTGTAATTCATTTATTGTAGAGTATTTTGTGTTGATCAGTGCATAAACATGTACACATACTTTAAGGTACATATACGCATACATATATTAAATTAATAACTACACAATTTTTGGAAAATAATCTCTCCCTCTCTTTCTGACTGACCTCCTTTGTTCTGTGCCTGGGTCACATGTCTTCTCCTCTAAACAGGTTGAGTTCCAATGCCGGCCAAGGATGACGGTGACTAACAGGAAACAAATGTGTAAAAAAAATAATTCAGACCCCATCTAGCATGTGGGTGGGGCACGTCCCCTGTCAGAAGTGCGCTGCTTTGTTTGTTCTGGGTGGCAGGTGCAATCTGTAGCACAACTAGTTGTTGTAGAAACGGGCCTGACTCAAGAGAATTCCGATCGCGTACGGGTTCAATCGCCCACAGATCCCTTTCCCTGTGACCTGACAACCGAAAGGTTGCGGCCTGCTGAAAAATGAGGAAACTCTTGTTTGCTCGCTCACAAAATATCAACACGTGTGCCAGGCCAAACCCCCGAGCCGCCCCCACCTCCACAAAAGACCGGGACGGATCTTCAGAACTCAAGAGCAGAGCGCTGTGCAGGAACATTACCGCCTGTGCCATTCCACCTGACTGACCCGAAGCACCTGTTCACCTGCAGCACTGCTCACAGGTAACCACATTTATCACCACATCCACCTGGATAACCAGGTGGGTAATATGCATTATTCATGATGCTGGTGGTGATGGTGATGCGGATGATTATGATTATGGTTTTGATCACATGGGTGAACTTCTTTTCTCTGGGCTAAAATGTCTTAGTGACACATTAACCATATGGCTTGGGGGTTTCTTGGGTATTAGTAACATGTGCATTGTGGCACAGTAAAACAATAAAATCTGACTGCACCAATAATTTGGTCTTTTCCTCTGGGAAAATTCCTGGGAATTTTGTGCTCTTATTATTATTATTATTATTAAGAAGATAAGGAAGGAGAAGAAGAAGAGGAAGAGTTCTAATAATTATAATATGTATCTTAATAATTTTAACACTAATAATGATAAAGGGGGAAAGTTAGAAAGCTTTTACTTTTCATTAGAAATCAACAAAATGAGCACACACAGTATGTTTAACACAATGTAATCACAGTTTACATTTCCGATAATCTTATGTAAGGGATTCTTTGTGCAAGATAATCCCCAGTGTTTTAAAGTAAACATCAGCTTTTTTTAAATAAAAAGCCTTTTAATAAAGGTAAGGAATACAAAAAGCTTACTTGGCAAAGCCATGAATGTGCAAATCTTCCCTTTATAATGGAAAGCCTGTCAGCTTTTCACTTACATCTCTCGAAAAGCACAATAATATAAACTTAATTATGAATAACAATATTCATCCCTGAATGGTAAAGCGCTTCATCCTCGTGGTTAATCCTGTTTATCCAGGTAACACAGGCAAGGCAGAAGACCAGCTTCAGTTAAAGCCACAATCAGAATAATCATCATGAGCCAGATATGGAGTGTGTTGTGTAATGACTCTAGTGTGTGTTATGGAGTGTGTTGTGTAATGACTCTAGTGTGTGTTATGGAGTGTGTGTGTAATGACTCTAGTGTGTTATGGAGTGTGTTGTGTAATGACTCTAGTGTGTGTTATGGAGTGTGTTGTGTAATGACTCTAGTGTGTTATGGAGTGTGTGTGTAATGACTAGTGTGTGTTATGGAGTGTGTTGTGTAATGACTCTAGTGTGTGTTATGGAGTGTGTTGTGTAATGACTCTAGTGTGTGTTATGGAGTGTGTTGTGTAATGACTAGTGTGTGTTATGGAGTGTGTTACAGTCACCCCTGTACTCCACACAGGTTACTGAGGGAGACCCACCAGGGACAGAAGAAACAGAAGGTCCAGGAGGCATTGTGAGGTTGTATGGGTCTGCTGCAGTGCACCGATGGGTTTGGTTCTGCATGTCCTCCTGCTGGC
This sequence comes from Aldrovandia affinis, assembly GCA_029706075.1. NCBI lineage: Eukaryota > Metazoa > Chordata > Actinopteri > Notacanthiformes > Halosauridae > Aldrovandia > Aldrovandia affinis. The sequence goes on from JAINUG010000410.1 coordinate 155,645, forward strand.
CCTGGCTCTGCCCGGGTCACAGTCCTTCCAGCCTCTCTCACTATTTGGAAGGTCCATCACCCACCGGCAGATAACAGAGACGGCCATCTTGCAGAAAACCACTGAAGTCTGCCGAGCTGTGGCCACTGCTGAGGGGAGAGAGTTCACTGAGCCTGTAAGAGACCAGCACACTCACCCTCACAGAGAGACCAGCACACTGCCCCCTCACAGAGAGACCAGCACACTGCCCCCTCACAGAGAGAGACCAGCACCCTCACAGAGAGACCAGCACACTACACCCTCACAGAGAGACCAGCACACTGCCCCCTCACAGAGAGAGACCAGCACCCTCACAGAGAGACCAGCACACTACACCCTCACAGAGAGACCAGCACACTACACCCTCACAGAGAGACCAGCTCACTGAATCTAACATTTGGCGGCCAGATAGCATTGGCTAGCTTGTGATATCTGAGCTGCGTGATTGGTTTTTGACAGATGGGTTGTAGTAGGTGTGGGGTTGACTTTCTGTTCCTGCCTGAAACAGAGGAGACTGACTGCATCCAGAGTGCAGAGAGCGTGTTTCCCCGGCGACGACTCCCTGCTGTCCGGAGCCCAGTTCAAGGCCGCCATCATAGAAATATACTTGAGTAACGCGGCGGTGGACGTCGTTTACGTCCTGAGCGACCCGCACCACTTTGACGGGGAGAGCTTTGCGGGTGGGCGGAGCCTAATCACCAAGGGCGTGGCCAGCGTGAAGGCCGGCGTGCGGCGGGAGAGCTTCTTCTCAGCACGACTGACCCTGGGGACAATCTGCCACACCCTGCAGGTGAGTCTGACCTGGGACAATCTGCCACACCCTGCAGGTGAGTGACCCTGGGGACAATCTGCCACACCCTGCAGGTGAGTCTGACCCAGGGGACAATCTGCCACACCCTGCAGGTGAGTCTGACCCAGGGGACAATCTGCCACACCCTGCAGGTGAGTGACCCTGGGGACAATCTGCCACACCCTGCAGGTGAGTCTGACCCTCTGCCACACCCTGCAGGTGAGTCTGACCCAGGGGACAATCTGCCACACCCTGCAGGTGAGTGACCCTGGGGACAATCTGCCACACCCTGCAGGTGAGACTGACCCAGGGACAATCTGCCACACCCTGCAGGTGAGTGTGTGTGTGAGACTTTGTCTAAAAGGGTCTCAAGCACACATGTTCTTTCCCCCTACAGGATTTCTACAGTCACAGTAACTGGATTGAACTGGAAAACAAGCGTCCCAATACCAACCTACTCCGAGCAGACCAGCCCATCGGCAACCTGGCAGGTACTGACAAACAGGGGGTTAAACAGAGCAACCTGGCAGGTGCTGACAAACAGGGGGGGTTAAACAGAGCAACCTGGCAGGTACTGACAAACAGGGGGGGTTAAACAGAGCAGGAGGGGGCTTAACTCTCCTGGCAGGGCTCCTGTACCCTGTACACATTAAGCAGGTCAAATAATAATAACAAATAAATATTAATGTAAATGGCGACTTAAACAATGGGTGACTCAAGGACAATAATTATATTGAAATGACTTCTAATAGTGTATATATATATATAGATATATAATATCTATATAGGTATAAATATAGTTTTTTCCTCTAATCGAAATGCTTCCTATTGACGAGCTCTATTTGTGATTATGTGGGATGGAACTGGTTGGACAGACAGTGTTCTGAAATGAATGGTATTTAAAAAGTCACACTCCATGTTTACTTATGGAATTTGAATGTGCATGTGTCAGACTAGCAAATCAATACTGCACATCTACCAAACACATTCTTATCTGTCTGTTTGTTAGTCAGTATGTAAATACAACCTCAGAAACCTTCACCTGCCGAGATCAAGCCGTCAGATAGCTCACCTTCTTACAGACTCTACCTGATGCTTTATCTGTTGCCTGGGTCTGTGCCCCCCCACACACACACAAACACACCTTGTACATACAGTGGGTATAAAAAAGTACTTTTGCCATGAATTTAGTTGGGACTTGCCACTGATCAACACAAAATATATAATGTCAGATTAAAATAACAACTCTAAAGCTTTTTCTTAAATACAAACAAAAAACAAACAATAACTGATTTCATAAGTATTCAGTCCCCTTGACTTAATACTTGGTAGAAGCACCTTTAGCTGCAATTACAGCTGTGATTCTATTTGAGTAAGTCTCTACCAGTTTTGCACATCTGGACACTTTTCACCCATTTTTCTTTACATAATTGCTTGAGCTCCCTCAGGTTGGATGGGGATTGTTGGTGAACAGCAATTTTCAAATCTTCCCACAGATTCTCAATGGGATTGAGGTCTAGGCTTTGACTGGGCCACTCCAAGACATAGTTCTTTTTTGTTTTTAAACCACTCCAATGTGGCTTTTGCTGTATGATTTGGGTCATTGTTCTAAAAATCGCTCTGAAAATGATCATAACGATATCTATAGTTATAGATCTACTCAAGCTTACAGTTATCATTATCGTTTGTGAACGGCGCAGCTGTGGCTTGAACAACATGTACGACTTGTACTACTGCTCTGTAACTCCTCTTCCTCCTGCAGATGAGAACACGCCGACATGTAGAAACTGTATTGGGGAGAACTGTAAGGACAACATCCTGCCTGCAATCCTCCAGCAAAAGATACTAACGTCCGGCTACTTCAGTCTGTTCTCACCCTTAAAACCAGCAGGTATTGCAGTTCTGAGTGTGTTATTCTTTTGGTCCTTCTTATTGATGTTGATCGGACTGTTGAATCATATACTATCAAAAGTGTGCCTGCAAATTAAAAATAGAACATCTGCCTCCTTATCAGAAAGATGCACTGATGTATGTAATATTTCAGTGTGTCAGCAGCCATGTGCCCTGCTCCTGCACAAAGCAATGGCTGAAGCTAGGCAGGACTGGGCTTGGTTAGTATTATGGTAGTATTGGAGACTTCCTTGAAGTTGCTGCTGGAAGTGGTGTTGAGGGGCCAATAGGGGGTGGTCTTCTCAAATGAAAAAAAGGCCCTTGTGCAGTGATGGGGACACTGTGCTGCAGGAGATGCAAACTATTGGATGAGGCATTAAACCGAGAAAACTCAAATTCATTGCTAAGAGTAGGGGGTTCCCTGATAAAATTCCCAACCTGGCTAAAATTTCAATCTGCCACCTAATCATCCTCCCAGTCTAATTGGCTCAATAATTCCCTCCCTCTCCACCTCAGCTGATGTGTTGTGAATGTTCTGGTGCAAAATGTCAGCTGTGCATCACCCATGGGGGCGCTGCACATTGGTGGTGGTTGAGGTGAGTTCCCCCACACATTATGTCCTGTGATGACGGGGCCTCTGTCCCGGTCAGGAAAGTGCAGCCACGGTGGGTCTCTGGACCGTACGAGCACACAGGACCCCGTGGGCGGGATCAACAAGGACACCCTTTCATCAAAGCATGGACACCGGCACCGCGATGCCGCCAATGTGGCCATAAATGCAACCATGGAGCTGCTGGAGGACATCCGGGGGGCCGCGGGCGAGAACAACTTCCTACGGTAAAGCCAGAACCCTCACCCGCGTGTTACATTATGATCTTAGTGCTGTGGAGAACACACGTCCCCTCACACGCACGCCAGGCAGAAAGAGCCAAACCTGTCTAGTCTTGGCAGGTCTGCTGGTGTTGACCGGTATAGTCTGGACTTCATCAGTGTTTTTCTGCATTTTCACTTTCCAGGTGAACCACTTTGCAGGTGTATTCTTGTTTTAGAAAATATCATGCCAGTTTGATTAGTTTATTTTTTGTGTTTATTTCCCACTATGTTCTGTAATTTTGTGTCGTGTTATGAATTCAGCTCAGTATTTCACTCAAGGTATCAGTGGCGATCACTGTTTTCAGAATGCAATTGCTTTTGTTTTAACGAGTCACTCACCCACTCTTTCTATCTCATTTCTCTCTCTCCCCTACCCTCTCTTTTTCTCTCTCATTCACCATCAAATCGGGTGAGGGAGATGTTTTGGGCCTTGTTTTAGACACCAATGAACTTGTGCTGAAGGTCTAAAGTGCTCGGTGTGGAGGGCTCGTGTTTCCGTATGTCCTGGTTTTAATTCACTCATTTTAATGTTTTTAGGTGAAGGTCACGTTGATGCTGATGGTCAGTTGTTACTCTATGTAAGCATGTATTGAGGTTTGGCTGTTTGTGCAATCGTACCAGTAAAGGCGGGGTAAAGTGAGTAATAATTGTCTCTCATTCTCTCCCTCACAGGCTCATGGGCATCAGTCGTTCCTCCGTGCTGTGTTTTGTGATCGACACTACGGGCAGCATGAGGGATGACATTGCGGAGGCAAAGAGAGTGGCCTTTTCCATCATCGACAGCAAGAAGGGCACCCGGGACGAGCCGTCCGCCTACATCCTGGTGCCCTTCAATGACCCGGGTGGGTCATGTCTCATTTTCACTATCGGCACATTCTTATCATCCAAATATACGATTGTGTCATATTTCACTCACATTTAACACTTTGTTGTACGTCGCTCTGGATAAGAGCGTCTGCCAAATGTCTGTAATGTAATGTAATGTAAAAAAAAGTGTGTGTATGTGTGTGTACGTATATGTGCACATGTGTTTATGTGTGCTTGTGTGTGTTGTTTTTGAGTGTAGACGTTGGGCCTCTGACACGGACAACAGACTCCAACGTCTTCAAGAATAGGATCAATGGTCTCACTGCAAATGGAGGCGGTGACTTACCAGAGATGAGTCTAACGGGATTGCAGGTGTGTGTGTGTCTCTAAAAGGACTGCAGGTTTGTGTGTGTGTGTGTGTGTGTCTGTGTCAATCTAACAGGACTGCAGGTGAGTGTGTGTGGCTGTGCTTCTCTAACAGGACTGCAGGTGTGTGTGTGTGTATGTGTGTCTGTCTAACAGGACTGCAGGTGTGTGTGTGTGTGTGTGTGTGTCTAAAAGGAATGCAGGTGTGTGTGTGTGTGTGTGTGTGTGTGATTGGAGGTAACCACAGGGTCATATACACTCAGTGGCCACTTTATTAGGTACACCTGTACACCTGCTCGTTAATGCAATTATCTAATCAGCCAGTCATATGGCAGCAACCTAATGCATGCAGACATGGTCAAGATGGGATCAGAATGGTGGAAGAAATGTGATCTAAGTGACTTTGACCGTGGAATGATTAATGGTGCCAGACAGGGTGGTGGGAGTATCTCAGAAACTGCTGATCTCATGGGATTTTCACACACAACAGTCTCTAGAGTTTACAGAGAATGGTGCGAAAAACAAAAAACATCCAGTGAGCGGCCATGTCACAAAGCACACGTCATCTCAAGCTGGTTCCATAAACATGACAATGAGTTCAGTGTACTCCAATGGCCTCCACAGTCACCAGATCTCAGTTCAATAGAGCACCTTTGGGATGTGGTGGAACGGGACATTCGCAACATGAATATGCAGCCAACAAATCTGCAGCAACTGCGTGATGCTATCATGTCAACATAGACCAGAATCTCTGAGGAAAGTTTCCAGCACCTTGCCACGAAGAATTCAGGCTGTTCTGGGGGCAACCGGGGTCCTACCCAGTACTAGAAAGGTGTACCTAAAAAAGTGGCCACTGAGTGAATGTGCCATATATGGGTCATAACCTTGATGTAGTGTAAGTCTCCAGAACAGGACAGCTCAGCTCTCGTTTGTTCATCCTGCTCCCTCCTTCTCTCCGTTTCCCTCCTCTGTCCTTCCAGCTGGCACTCACCAGTGCTCCCCGGTCATCTGAGATTTTTGTTTTCACCGACGCACCGGCCAAAGACACACATCTGAGGAGCACAGTCATCGCTCTTATTGAGAGCACCAAGTCAGTGGTACGTACGGCCCCAATACAGCCACACACACACACACACCTCCAACATCTCACTGTACCCAATACAGTCACACACACAAAACACACGCATCTCTCCTCTCTCCCCCTCTCTCTAGGTGACATTCTTGTTGACGAACGCGCTCTCTGCTCGGCGACGGAGGGACAGTGATGACGGTCAGGATCAGGAACAGCGTTTCTCTAGCCGCCTGAGTACCGCCGGGAACGCTCTGTACCAGGAGCTGGCCGAGGCATCGGGGGGGCAGGCCATAGTGGTCACCAAGGAAACCCTGCCCCAAGTCACCGACATCATCGTGGACAGCTCCACCTCTGCCCTGGTACACTAATCCAAGCTAATGCAGATGTACAGATTCACTCACAGATGTACAGATTCACTGACAGATGAACAAATCACTCACATGGGGGAACAAAGCAGAAAGCTTTCCCCTGTTTCCTGTCTCAGTCTCTCTCCACATTTCTCAATATGATGCACTTTTAATGGAGAAAAGAACACACTTCCCAAGTTACACCAGAATGAAAGACAACTCAGGGGAATATAAATCTGTCTGATAAGTCTGCTATGCTAGCTTCCTCCACTGGTGCTTAAATTGAACCGACCCCTGTATCTGTTTTCTTCTCTTCCTTCTCTGAGTTTGCCCCTTTTTCAACCCCCAACTGTTTCTCCAGGTGACTATCCTCCAGTCAGTGCGGAACCCAGGAAGGCCGGATAACTTCACCTTCACAGTGGACCCATCTGTGAGGAACCTGACCATCTACCTTACAGGCACGTCCACGACCTTCAGTGTGAGCAGCCCCTCAGGTAAGGAGACCATTCACCTGGCCAGGTACATTCAGGTGTAGCGGATTACTGCAGCACAGCATCATACAGTATACTCTGACTTATTTATGTTCAGTTTGACTGCAGCAATCTGTTACGGGGATACAGGGTGGCAGCGTACTACAGTAGTTCGGGAACGGGGTGTGTACCTCTAAGGTTGCAGATTTGACTCCAAGGTGGGGGGCACTGCCATTGTACCCTTGAGCAAGATACTTAATCTGAACATCTTCAGTACAGTGTGGCTGTGTGTCTGGATGGGAAATATAAATCTGTATTAGATTTGTATTTTAGTGCAGTGTGGCTGGGTGTCTGGATGGTGAATATAAATCTGTATTAAATCCGCATTAGATTTGGGGAGGTGCTGTTGTTTCTCCCAGGGCCTCCTGGTAAGTGTCTCCCTGGGTCATCTGGTGTTACCTGGGTCATCTGGTGTTACCTGGGTCATCTGGTGTTACCTGCCCCCCTCAGGTGTGTCTCAGGACAGCGCTGTCACCCAGACAGGACCCTGGGAAATCAGGGTGGTGGGGAACCTGCGCTAAAGGTGACAGGTCTCAACACCCAGACAGGGCTATGGGAAATCAGGGTCAGCTCTATGAGATATGTGTATGTATGTTTCTATAGGTGATAGGTCAAGGTGTGTGTGTCCAATCACAACATGTGTGTGTTTGTATGTATGAGATATGTTTATGTATGTTTGTATATGTGTGCATATGTACAAGGTGTGTGTGTGTGTGTGTGTGTGTGTGTGTGTGTGTGTGTGTGAGTGTGTGTTAGGGGTGTGACGGTATACTGGTATGACGGTATACCACGATATTAAAATATGAAATAGTACCATCATAAACTTAACGTAATAACATGATAGTAAATCACGTCGCAAAAGCTATTTTCATGCTGGGGAAACAAGGCACAGGTGAAAACAGTCAAAACAAGAAAACCATTAACCACAATCAGGGAAAATGTCCAATGCCACCCTCTGGTGGCAAGCAGCAGCTGTGACACCTCTTTGGCTGTTCTTGTATTTTGTTTTGTTAACAACACGATTGCACACGTGCAGACAGCTCCCTCGCATTTCCCAACCCTGGACAACAAATGGTTAGCCTCCTACAAATTAGCCTCCATGGCTAACTCTGGCACATTTACAGAAATGTTATCAATGTGCACTGTCCCTGTCAAATAAATAAAAATAAATTAAATGGTAGGTAGCTGTTATTAGCTAGCTAGCTAGCTAGCTACATGGCATAAATCTCCATTTGCAGTCCCTTATAAAACCTGCAATGTCTGACACTGATTCCAATGCCGAGACGGTCTGTAATTACTAATTATATCCCCTCAAAAAGCTAACTCATTCATCTGTGAACATCATCCTTCACGTTATGCCACAATGTAAAAAGTGAATAGCTAAATATAGTACTAGATCCGATAAGATGATAACACAATAAAACAAAATGTTTCTTCTTAAAGTGAAAGATTTAAATTGATTTAAACATACAATTACAAGGAGTGAACTATATTCAGTTACATTTTTTGTTTTATTTTCAATTAAAATGGTATATAAATCTGCCACACAATACACAGATGGAGTTTTAAAGTTGATGGATGCTGTGATATAACGAAAAAAGTGATATTGAGTAGTACAATTATCATACTGTGAAAATGTCAAACTGTCTCAGCCCTACTGTGCATGTGTGTTAGTTCTCAGAGGTTCGCCACCTCGCCGTAGTGGAGAATCTTGTGTGTTCCTGAGATACTGAGAGTGATGCCGTCTGGAGCTTAGCTCCTGCTAGGGTCACCCATGGCGATAAGGTTGAGGGGGAGGCTCCAGACAAAGAGCAATCCAACCAAGACCTCAATGGTGGAGCACGGCAGATGGATAGTGCAAACAGTAACCAACCAGAGAGGAGAACTGTGGAGACGGGGGTCAAACGGGGATGCGTCATTGCGCACACCCTGTTTTCCATCTTCATCTCTGCCATCCCACACCTCATTAGCTAAGACCTGCCACAGGGGATCCCGATCCGGTACAGAACAGATGGCAAGCTCTTCAATCTCAACCGGTTCAAGGCAAAGAGTAAAGTCAGCACCACCATCATCATGGAGCTTCAGTACACGGGCGACAATGCCATCTCAGCACGCTCCGCAGCAGACCTTCAGTTCTCTCCACGACAGCAGATATTGACAGAGACCAACCACCACCTGAAATGTGCCAGTGGGGCCTATGCAAGGTTAATGAAGACAGACATCGAAGACCGTGACAAAACAGGCCCAAACAAAATTCCTGGTTTACAGAGGTGTAGTCCTCCCCACTCTACTGTATGGAGCCAAAGCATGGACTATGTACAGTAGGTACCTGAAAGCCCTGGAACAACACAGCCAAAGATCCCTACGAAAGATTCTGAGCATTACCTGGGAGGACAAATGCACTAACAAAAGCGTTCTGGAAGAGGCTAACATGAATAGCATAATCACCACAATAATGCAGCACCAAATCTGATGGACAGGCTATGTCATCCAGATGCCCAACTCACACCTGCCAAACAGATCCTGTATTCCCAGTTGAAGGAAGGTCAGAAATGCTACAAGGACAACATCAAAACCAGCCTGAAGAAATTAAATATCAACTGATATCAATTCCCAGCAACTGGGAAGAAGTCACACTCAACAGACACACCTGGGGGAAATCTGTTACAGAGGGAGCTTGCCGCAGAGAAAAAGTGCCAGCTTCGCAAGGAGAGACTGAACACTAATAAGGCCCAACCACCAACCGTGTGTGTGTATGTATGTATGTATGTAAGGTGTGTGTGTTTGTGAGTGTATGAGGTATTTGGGTGTGTGAGTGTTTGTGTATGTATGAGATATGTGTATGTATGTTTGCGTATGTGTGAATGTGTGCATATGGGAGTTGTTTTTCTGGGGAGTATTGGTGAAAGGTGATGGTACAATACAACAAGTTTCCTGTAGGGTTTGTGTGAAGGTGAGCTATCTGAGAGTGCAGGTGAGGGTTTCTAAGGAGTAATGTGCTGTGAGCGAGGTAAAGGCGTCTCACAGTTCTGACTGTGGTGTATTATGTCCAGGTCGAAGTGGCACAGATTTCATCTACAGCATCCTGGAGACCACCGAGGGGCCTGGGGGCGACTACACCTTGAAAGAAGGTCGTCCCCAAGCAGGTGAGAGCAACAGCCGTCTAACATCATCACACACATGCCCTTCATCTTTCCTGTGCTCACCTTCATATTCAGCGGAATCAGTGGAGAAATGTTTAAACCGTTATGGCTGTATGGCTGTTAAAATGACAAAACAAATTGCACAGGCAAACCTGAAGGGCGTACTAATAAGTTCCTAGAACGCTAGCAAGTTGGGCTTCGAGATCAAGAATCTTGCTCTCGAGATGCTTCACAAGCTGGCCCAGTGTGCCATGGTGTGTCATATAGGGAAACATTCATTCATTCACTTGGGGGATGGCGGCTGTCGGAAAGTTAGAGGGGCTGTTTGAATATAAGAGAGAAAAATAACAACATGCTTTACACTGGAGGGGCCTGGACAGCATCAGAAGCCAAGGAGTCATCTAGTCTTAGTGTCTAGGGCAGTGGTACTGTGACAGAGCCAAGCTTGTACCACACACAACACCCGCATGCCTACAGTCTATGTGTTACATTTGCTGGCAGCATTGTAGTATAATGGTAAGGGAACTGGGCTTGTAATGCAAAGATTGCAGGTCCAATTCCCAGGTGGGGCTGTTGTACCCTTGAACAAGGGTAATTACTGCAGTAAAATTTCCAGGTGTATAAATTGATTGTAGGGTAAAATGTGTAAGTCACTCTGGATAAGCATCTGCTGAACGCCTAAATTGTATGGTTTCTCAGGTGGGAAACGAGACAGATATCTCTGGAGCTGAATGTTTTCTATATATTTGGGTGGCAGGCACATCACCATCATCACTCTCCTATATATATCTCATATTTTTTTTTTTTTCTTTTTTACTTTTTCTTAGTACTTCAGTACACTGGTATGTGCTGTCTATCTGGTGGATTTGCACTACCTCCAGTATTTTATTTTTTTATTTCTTAAATTATTGTATTTAACATCTGGTATTCAATATACTATGATGTTCTGTATGTCTGTATAGCTGCTAGGTTTTTACTCTGGTTTTTAAATATATTTATTATCCAGTATGCTGTTATGTCCTGTATGTCTTGTGTGTTCTTTCACTCCTTTACCATTGCTGCTGTGACAAACCAAATTTCCCCGGGATTAATAAAGGCTATTCTATTCTATTCTCCTGTGTTTGTCTGGCTGCACTCAGGTGGGAAGGTCACCTTGCTGCTGTCAGTGGTTGGCGGGGACTCTCCCACCGCGACGGAGGTGTTCCTGGTGGAGGTGTCGGGTTCGAGGGTGGAGAACGGCAGCGTGGAGGTGGTGGGGGACGGGGATTACCTGGTGTCCATGGAGAGGGTTCCGGATGGCCAGTTCGTCATCCTGCTGAAGGGGGTGGATGGAGAGGGGACCAGGGTGTCCCAAGGAAGCTTCCAGAGGCAGTCCCTTACCAAGTTGATGGCTTCCAGTGTGGCTGTCACAGTGAGTCAACCGAGTGTACCAGTTAGGGCACCGGGCTTGGAATTCAGAGGCTGCGGGTTCGATTCCCAGGCGGGGCACTGCCTAGGAACTCACTGTACCCTTGAGCAAGGTACTCAACCTGAATTGCTTCAGTAAATATTCAGCTGTACAAATGGATTTAAGTAAGTCACCCAGGAAAAGATTGTCTGCCAAATGCCAAAATGTAAATGTAAATACAAAGGTCACAGTTCACATCTGATGTGACTGGCACACTGAACAAAGGTGATGTGATGTTACAGCCTGTACGCACAGGGGCAGCAGTGGCTCAGTGGTTAGCAACACGGCTGGTCAGCGGAGGGTTGCTGGTTCGAATTCCAGGAAGGCTAAACAAAACTATGAACTGGAAACCGGAGGGATGCTCATTCACTTCCTGGGGTACTGCCAAAGTGCCATTCAGCAACGCACTGAACCCCTAACTGCTCCAGGGGTGCAGTACTATGGCTGACCCTGCACTCGGACCTCTCTTAGGAGATATGCAAAAAAACAAATTCCAATTACCTTGTGTGTAAATTGTGTAACATGGCAATAAGGAATGTTAAAATGAAATTTAAAATTAAAATGCTTATGCAGTAAACTGCAAACACAGACATTGCCGTACAGCCTGGTTCTCTATGTGACCGTGTGCAGGAGGGGAAAAATACAAATTTGATGGTGAATTCATGCTTGATGGTGAATTCATAGCTTCTCTGCTTCTCTCCTCTATCTTCCTCTTCAGGCCCTGGTTAACAGCACTATGGAGCCTGGAGTCCCATTCTCCCTTCCTTTCACTGTGATGACCAATGGAACGGCAGGAACATACACCATCCGCGCCAGAGATGACAGCGGGTTTATCTCCTCTTTCACACCCAGGTAGGATTGAGGGTAGAACAGAGGACAGGTGTGATGGGGGAGGGGCAGGGGGTGTCCTACGCATCTATCTGTACAGCCAGACTGAGAAAGCAGTCTGGTCTCTCTGTTCTGTGCAGTGAAACAGCAGTGTGGTCTCTCTGTTCCGTGCAGTGAAACAGCAGTGTGGTCTCTCTGTTCTGTGCAGTGAAACAGCAGTGTGGTCTCTCTGTTCCGTGCAGTGAAACAGCAGTGTGGTCTCTCTGTTCCGTGCAGTGAAACAGCAGTCTGGTCTCTCTGTTCCGTGCAGTGGAACAGCAGTGTGGTCTCTCTGTTCTGTTCTGTGCTGTGTGAGCTCTAATGGTCTGTCCATGGGTCCCAGCCTGCAGTTGGAGAGCGGGGCCAGTGCGAGGGGCTCGGTGGAGCTCAACGCGCCCGCCAGCACGCCGTCGGGCACGGACTTCACGCTCACCATCGAGGCCGAGGCCCCCGGGGGCACCGACTCCAACTACGCCGTGCTGCGCCTCACTGTGGTCACCCAGGTAACTGCTATTTTTCAATGCCAGTCACCAAGGTAACTTCATTTTCATCAAATAAGCTTAATACCAAATGGTACTTCCAATTTGTCTAAGGGGCAAAAACAAGCACATTTGTTGAGTTACACAAGTCACATTTCTTTCAAAAAGTACCAACAGCACATGCCTGTGTCATGAGTCACATCACAGTTTATATTTTTGTCAAACCAAATTCTATTAAGAACAAACAACAGCATAAACAGGGAGCCCCCAGGAGCATCACCCTAGTGTAGGGGTGAGACAGACGTTGGTAACTGTAGTGTAGGGGTGAGAGAGATGTTGGTAACTGTAGTGTAGGGGTGAGAGAGATGTTGGTAACTGTAGTGTAGAGTTGAGACAGACATTGGTAACCATAGTGTAGGGGCGATAGAGACGTTGGTAACTGTAGTCTAGGGATGAGGGGTGCATTCTGAAACAGTGACTCTGCTGATTTTTGTTTCTCTGTTTCCGGAAGGTGACGGACTTCACCCGGCCCCTGTGCCAGGTGGTGAGTGTGAGCGCCAACTGCTCAGAGGACTGCAGCCAATCAGAGTGGGATCTGTCCGCCAACCTGACCGATGGGAACGGGACGGGCATCCTGAGCGTGACGGCGCGCCAGGGCAACGGCACCCTCAACACCAGCACCTCCACGGGGGATGGAGGCCTCAACGTCACCATGGTGACCTACAGCGCCTCTTGCTGCTCGCCGGACATCGAGTTGGTGGTGGTGGACGTGGTGGGCAACGTGGGTACCTGCTTCCATTCCATCAGAGCAGCACCGAGCATAGAACCGCCCGCCCCCAGCAGCACCCCGCCCCCCACTGCTCCCAGCAACAAGCTGCCCACCTCTGCTCCCAGCACCATGAAGGCCATCACGGCCTCCACCCCCAGCAGCACTGCTGCCCTCAGGCCACCCCTCCTCCTCATCCCTATCGGTCTGCTCCTGGCCATGGGGCGGGCCTGAGCCGCTCAGAACAGAGGCTGAACAGAACTAGGCAGGCAGGCAGCGTGGTATAATGGGGAGCTGGGCTTGTAACGTTAAGGTTGCAGGTTCAATCCCCAGGTGGGACACTGCCGTTGTACCCTTGAGCTAAAGGTACTTAATCTGAATTGCTTCAGTAAATATCCAGCTGTATAAATGGATTGTAAAGAAATGTAAACTGTAAGTCGCTCTGGATAAGAGCGTCTGTTAAATGCCTGTAATGTAATGTGTAATGTAATGTAACAACTCTCACATTACCAAACCGTCAGCACCTGTCTAATTACTAGTGCACACTGTGAGCTTCTCAGCACACACTCTGTCACTTTTTCTTACATCCGTTTTCTTTCTCCATACAAAAAATGCAAATGCAATTTTGTTAGCAACTGCTAGGTTAAAATATTCTGCACATAACAGTCATCTAAAAGTGACCAGGTATAATTCTGTCAATGGCTAAATGTAAACTTGAATTTTTTTGTGTTACATTTTATATTGCTGGCTCCCTGGGTGTATTTCAAAGACTTTTTTTGTTCCTTCCTGTGATCTTACAGTTTTTTTATATTACATTTTTTCTTCCACATTTGAATCCTTCTCCCAATTAAGAATTTGTATTTTATTTATTTTACTTTTTTTACTTTACAAGAATTTACTGATTGAAGAATAAGGATAATAAAAATGATTTAAGACAAGCTAGGCCATACCTCACTGTGGCATTTGTGTTTCTGTGACTAATCACCTAGCATTCGTCAACATGAGTGCAAAATGATAGCCTCAGGCCCAGCCTACAGAACCATTACACCTGTACACTAACATTTACCTGTACACTAACATTTACCTGTACAGCACTACAGTGTCATTATACCTGTACACTACAATTTACCTGTACAGCACTACAGTGTCATTATACCTGTACACTACAATTTACCTGTACAGCACTACAGTGTCATTACACCTGTACATCACAATATTACACCTGTACACTACAATATACCTGTACAGCACTACAGTGTCATTACACCTGTACATCACAATATTATACCTGTACACTACAATATACCTGTACACTACAATATTATACCTGTACAGCACTACAGTATCATTATACCTGTACACTACAATATTATACCTGTACACTACAATATTATACCTGTACACTACAATATTATACCTGTACACTACAATATTATACCTGTACAGCACTACAGTATCATTATACCTGTACACTACAATATTATACCTGTACAGCACTACAGTGTCATTATACCTGTACATCACAATATTATACCTGTACACTACAATATACCTGTACAGCACTACAGTGTCATTATACCTGTACATCACAATATTATACCTGTACACTAACATTTACCTGTACAGCACTAGTGTCATTATACCTGTACATCACAATATTATACCTGTACACTACAATATTATACCTGTACAGTACTAGTATCACTATGCCTGTACATCACAATATTATACCTGTACATCACAATATTATACCTGTACACTACAATATTATACCTGTACACTACAATATTATACCTGTACAGTACTAGTATCATTATACCTGTACACTACAAGATTATACCTGTACACTACAAGATTATACCTGTACACTACAATATTATACCTGTACAGTACAATATTATACCTGTACAGTACTAGTATCATTATACCTGTACACTACAATATTATACCTGTACACTACAATATTATACCTGTACAGTACTAGTATCATTATACCTGTACATCACAATATTATACCTGTGCAGTACAATATTATACCTGTACACTACAATATTATACCTGTACAGCACTACAGTATCATTATACCTGTGCACTACAATATTATACCTGTACACTACAATATTATACCTGTACAGCACTTTAATGAATTAATTTGCTGCACAGCTCTATAAGTTTCCTGATTTCGGAGTGAGTAAAGTTGAGTTCTCTCTTATTAGGATTCTCAATTTTTCAGCAAGCTGGCTTAGCAATGCGCATTACTGGGTAACAATTATTATTTTGCGTGTATTGACGAGGACGTGCATAGCTTAGACCGGGTGTAGCTACGACGAAGATTATTTTCGTTTGGTCACCAGGTGTAAATTCTGATGACAAAGTCTGCCGTTGCTACGACCGATTTAGCAGTTAGGAGCAACTTTTCACCGCAAAGCTGGTGCACTCGGCCCCTGAAGCGCAATCTACCGTTGTGTGTTCCATCGCCAGATGCTTTTGAACAACGTTACAGAGGTCAATTGTTAGTTAGCTACAAACCATAACAGACGTTAATTTGACCAGGTTAGGTAGCGAGTCCTGCTGTCCAACCAACGCTAGCTCACTAACTATCTAGCAAGGAACCTGCTAGTTGTTCCCAGCCATAGAATTTGGTTGTAACTTTAGTTAGCTGTTCTAGGCTAGCGCTCAAGCTAATGTTAGCGCCCTGGTGAGTTACTGTCCATACTGTTAACACGTTTTAAGTCTTCAAAATAAGCGAAGTTATCTAAGGGGTTAGCGACGCATAGTAACGTTAACAACAGGAAAGCTACGATAACGTTTTCATTCGTTCACGTCAGATGCTTAGCTAGTTAGCTGATACTGTACATTAGTCTATATTCACCAGCTTCGCTATAACAGTAGTTAAATTCTAGCTTAGCTTAGGTCAATATGCATTTATTGTAGTTGGCTAACGTTAGCTAGTAGTTTTCCCAGCTAATACGATAAGGTAGCAAGCTAATTCAACGCATAATTAACGCTAACATTAGCTAGCATGCTTCAGATAGTTAGCGCGCTAGCTAATTTAGTAAAAAGTACTTGAATTTGTAGCAACAATGTACAGTGGGTAATACTTACCGCTACAAATACTGGCAGTAGCGGTGGTGTGTTAAATTCAGAAAGTAAATGCTGTTGGCTAAGTTAGGTAGTGAGAACGGAGAAATATTAGCTCGGTAGCTTAATAAGTTGTGAGAATGTCGTTCACGCGCTGAGGAGGCTGCCAGCCGTGCTGTTGCATAGCAACCATAGCAAACGTTTAACGGAAACATTTTAAATCCGGAAGAGCGCTGATAATTACCCAACGCTAAATCGGTGGAGACTTTTTGATGTTAAAATCTTTAGCTATAGTTTAAAAGTAAGCATCGTGTCGGCTTAGCAAAATATAATCAACCTCACAGGAGTAGTAGGGACGTTTAAACGAAGTGTATCCTACCCATTAATACACATGTGAAGATTTTAGTTTAGTTTTTTCTAGTTTTAGTTAATTTTTTTTAAATGTCTCTCTCCCCACCAATGGGCCTTTACTACAAAAATATTGCAAACATTCTCACACATTCGGTAGCTCTTAAATGCAGACCACTGGCATGTGGATGTAATGATCTTTAAAAACCAACAGAAACTATTTTGAGCTCAATTTGAAAGTGCACGTGAATCAAGAGGCTCAAACATTTATGCAGAATAACATAACAATTTATTCAACTTAATAATTTTTGAAAACATAACAACCAAAAATTAAAAAAGGCTCAGACCTGATCCTTGAAGGCCACAGTAGCTGTTCTCGTCCCTGACTGGATCCACCCAGGCCTGGAGGATGGGCTGTGGGACATTCACACTGGACTCACTGCTCACACTGACTGAGGTTAATCTTTCCGTACCTGAGTATTTTCAGCATGTACTGATGATAGCGCTCTCTCTTTTCTTTAACGACACTGCAAACTTTCACTTCCCATTCCGATCTGAGAAAGTGGCTATTTGACGTACAGCCAACTTGTGCTGTCGTTCGCCTTTCTGTCACAACTGACAGGGATTCAAAAGTGTGAGGAAAAAATAAACAACCTCGAACTCAATTACACAAATAACCATTACAATTACATCAGAGGAGTTGCCTTTATCCTGTAGATTATATTTAGTGGTGCTGACATCACTGAACTGGGCAGGGCTCAGCGTTGGCCGGCGGTGTCACCAGGGCCCGATGGCTGCCGTGGTAACCGGGGTGGCGGAGCTGACTGGGGGGCCGAGCGTCTGCTGTTTCTCGCACGCGCCCCTCCTGTGCGCTGACCCGTCTCCCGTCGCCCGCCACATCTCCTGCGGGCGGATCGTCCTGCTGAAGCGCAGTGTTTCGCCCGCCGCGGCGACAGCGTTGGCGCCTCCTGTGGTCGCGCCCCGCGCCTGCTTCTTCCTCCAGCGGTACTCCCTCATCCTGAGCCGGGCCAGCTCCCGGTCCCGCGCCACCGCCTCCGCGCTGCGCCGCTGCCGGAACATTCGGACCCGCAGTGTCTCTGACGCCCGCCGCTCCTGGTACTTGCTGGGGTCCCCCTTGACCCGGGCGCGATACTCCCTCTGCCTCTGGGCGTGGGTCTTCCTGCACCCCCCACCGAAGCCCTCCCCCCACCTCTGCTGTCCCGTGCGGGGGAGGCCGTTCACCCGAAAAAACATCCCCTCCATCTGCAACCGAGAAGGAAAAATGTCATGAAAATTGTCTGAACTCTGCACTCCACCGCCACGATGGAAATAACGCTCGGCCTGTTGGGCTCTACAGAGAGCTCACTGCGTCAAAACTACCGTCATTACATTTTAAAACGCTCTTCAATCGTGACCCCTGGAACTTCCCATCTGTTATAAACATGATCGCAACCAGAGCTGAGATTAAGAACTTGAATCCTTGGTGATCCTAGTTCAGGTGTTGGAACATCGCTTCATTACAACGACCTGACTGAACAGGTCAGGTGGGGTTTTTTTACCCTAAAACAAAGGAGAAAACCTGACTTTGCTTCAGTGTAAACACACAGCCAGCCCAGCTGCTGCTTCAGTGTAAACACACAGCCAGCCAAGCTGCTGCTTCAGTGTAAACAGACAGACAGGTGACGCTACATCTACTCTTGCAGGGCGGGCCCCTCTGCACACAGCGGAGTGTTGTAGCACTGTAAACAGAGACCCTGACACGTTTGTGTATTTTGACTCATTTGTTTTATTATTTTTATTTCAACTTAAAATACAGGTTCTCAGTATCCTCTCGTATTTTCGCTTGCATATATCCTTGTTATTGTGAATATAGTAATTCTGCCCGGACTGCGCAGTGAGGAATGGGGGGCACATTCTTGGTTCGGCCGTGCATTACCAGACAGGGACCACAGCACTTGTGGTCCCTGCAGATCCCAAACACTTAAATCAACCGGCATATTTCTCTCCTGACCCATGTAGTGGTTTACTTGTACACTGCGTGGTATGGTGTGCAGTGTACTCTGTGTCTTGGAGTGGCATCTTAAAGGGAGCACTCCCACCAAAATCCAACATTTCATGGTGTGCTACTCGCTATATGCTTTGTCCGTCCATCCACATGGCGTTGTTGATACTTCTGTGTTCGTCCATTTCCCCTGTGAGCCGTGGGCATCGAAATGGCAAATATAATGGGAGTCAATTGTCAAATAACAGCGCCATGTGGATGGATCGACAACACATAGTGAGTAGCCCAACATGAAATGTTGGATTTTGGTCAGTGCTCCTTTAACATTCCCTCAAGAGAATATCACCCAGGCCTAGACTCAATTGAAACTGCGACGACCCTTAAATAATGTTCCATTCTTTTCCTTCTTGCACATATTTTTATTACTATTAATTCAACAACCACCAAACTCATGTTGCAAAAGACACTAAAAAAGTAACACTTTTTAAAATGTGCTATTGAAGGTTTCAAGTGAACTGTGGTTAGAGTAAAAACTGGGGCCTTACTGGTTAAAAAAAAAAATCTAATCCACAGGTACAAAGGGAATATGGTTTTCTAGTACATGTGAGTCTGATAACTTCAGTGGTGTAAAATGTATGTAAAAAATGACACTTGCTCCCTCGAGAGAAAAGCATTTCCGCTGTTACACAAGGTCATCCTTTCCCTATATTTCTACAATATAACTTTTTCTTTTCTTTTTTACAAATAAATACCAAGCAAACAAGGCAATAAAGATGTACAATACACAGGGTCTCCATCAAGATGTATTGTACAAAATCTTATCCAAGGTTCAATTGACCTCCCTGTCCTGAAATATTTAGTAGGGATCCAATTTATTTTTCTGTCAAAAACAGGAAAATGTGCCCTAATATGTTTCTAGCCTGCATTTCAGTCAGAAACAGGAAGCTGCTATTTATAGCTGAACAGTCTCTCCCCAGTGTGAATTCTCTGGTGTCTTTTCAAGTTGCTTTTCAGAGTGAATCTTTTCCCGCAGTTGGTGCAAATGTAGGGTCTCTCTCCCGTGTGAACCCTGCGGTGTGCTTTGAGGTTGCTAAGCTTTGTGAAACCCCTCCCACACTGCATGCAGCTGAACGGCTTCTCTCCCGTGTGTGTTTTCAGGTGCTCTTTAAGGTATGGCAAACGGGAGAAGCTCTTCTCACAGCGTGTGCAGCTGTACGGTCTCTCTACCGGGGGAGCTCTCTGATGGAGCGCTGTGTGTTTGGACTGTGTGAACGCGCACCCTTCCCTGTCTGTGAGGCCCATGCTCACTGCTGCTGTGCTGTGGCTGACACCCATCTGGGAGGGTTTGAGAGACTGTCCCTGCTGTTGCTGCCTCTGTCTCAACTGTAGCGTCAGGCTTTCCACCTTATCTGAGAAGGTCTGCAGTCGCTTCATTGCGTCCTGCGAGGGCGGCGAGTGGGCAGTGCTTTCTACCTGCGTTTCTCCTGTGTCCCAGGTGTCTCTGTGTCGTCTGTGATGTGTGTGCGCTAAGTCCCATCTGCCCTCCTCAGTGCACACGGGCTGAATCTCAAACTCCTCTTTAATGGCCACAGAGTCTCCCACGCCCCCTTCCGATTTCACATTGAGGTACTGCAGAGGGGACACGCTGTCGCCGGCCCCCTCTTCCGCCGCAGGGGCAGGCTGGGGCTCCGCTTGAGCCGACGGGCTCGCCGGCTCCGCTTCTGTGGCGTAGGAGGGATCGAGCCCGTCGGTCTCATTGTCAATGTCCCCTAATTTAAATTCGGCCCAGGGCCCGGGCTCGGAGTGTGGGCCGTCCCGCCGCGTGGCGCTGCGCTGCGGCCCGGCCAGACTGAGCCTGTGGGCGACGTGTTCGTGCTCCGACTCCGCACCGTACAGCCCGTAGGTCTCCCCAACGCTCTGCTGCTGCTCAGGGAGGAGGCGGCCTGAAGGGGGCGCCGTGTCCTGCCTCGTACCCGGGCTCCACTCCGGCTCACTGAGTCTCTCACACAGAGCACTGGCTCCCACAGCTCCTGGAGAACAAAAGAACAGAATTAAGGCCAGGCGGTTTTAAAACGGAATGTAGAAATGACCAAACGCGTGAGCAGCGCCCTCCCGAGACGCCGTTCCTCACCGGGCTGCGCTCCCGAGGGCCGGTCCTCCGTGTCCTCGCTGGGAACTCCAGCCCTTCCGCAGTCAGCACACCTCGCCCGCCCGCCGCCCTCTCTCTCTCTCCGCCGGCTCTCGGACCACTGCAGCCTCTGCCTCAGAGACTCCACTTCCTGTTTGCTCCGAGCCACTTCCTCCAGGAAGCTGTCCTCCACCAGCCGGGTGATCTCGTACATGGCCGATTTTAGCACCGTTTCCATGACTCCGGAGAGCTGGACTTGAAAAGTGAGGATGGCGTCCGACATGTTGCCGAGTGTTCCAGCGCCGACTCCACGGTGCGTCCCAAGGTCTCCACTTCCTGTCCACTCACCCCTAACTTCCTCTTCTCAGCGCAGAAACGGGCCTTCTTACCTTGGGGTCAGAGAAGGACGATAATCACCACAAATAGCACACAATCTAAAACCAGATACTTGAGTTTAAGGACACAGATATACATAAAGATTAAGAGTCAAATTGTGATTTTTAAAAATATAAATAAACCAACTATAAAGTTAATCAAAATTAAATAAAATACAATTCTACAATTTTAAACAGCTGAAACATTGGGAACATTTAAACTAACACTTTCAGCTCTTTTTCTTTTACACGCTCATGGCTCGGATGAGCGGTTGCCAAATCAGCCAAAACCACGACGAACGACGATCAAAATGTGAGCCAATTCGTAAAACCTCAAGGAAAAAAGATTTATATACAGCAACCAATTATTCAAAGATTTGATTTTTTTATCAAACATTTGTATTTTTATTACGTGGCCATGATTTCAGGGGAAAAAAGCCCAAATGCCAGTTGGATTTTCAAACCAACAACTCGTCGTAAAACCATTTCGATTATTTCAGCTGGAGAAGCCAACGCCGATCACCAGGTTGTGCGCAGTCCTATTTTATAAATGGAGAAAAAACTCGCAAAATGCATCACGTGGACCAGTTTCGCCGATTGAATAATATCGCAGGTGATAGACTCTGTGTTGTGTCGCTACGTGTGTCCAGCTAAACAGCGTTACACATTCTAATGGACACACAGCACGGCGATGACACGTATAGCTAGCTAGCTTGCTATTTAACATAGCTTACAGCTAGCTAGCTCGACTCGCAAAACTTAATTTAGACAACCTGCATGCGCTATGAAAAACGAGGAACAGTGCTATGCAAACTAGCTACACAAAGTTGCTGTAGTTATGGCAATCACACTATGCGTATCGTGCAGCTAGCTATTTAGCTAGCTAATGTCAACAACAATAGCGAGGTAGCACTAGCTGGCTAGCAGTGATACAGGTAAGAGTCACTAGGGAATTCTCCTTGCCAGTAAGCGAAGAAAATATGCATATTTCAGTTAACATTTTTAATATCAAAGGCGACGTCAAATTTGGAAAGTATTGTTGTACCAGTTCATTTCACATTTCTAGAGTCGCAGAGCTGTAGGTGCACTCACCGGATATAGTACTCCACTAAAAATGTTTCTACGACTCGTACGGTGGCCTCAGAGGACCGAAATGCGTTCAAATAACGTTGACAAAACGCAAACAACTTATTCACACGGGAAGCTGTTTTGTATTTTTAACTCGAACTTTAATAATAGGGAAAATATATTTAATGTCAACGTGGAGACTGTTTTGCACATAACTTACACGTATTTATAATTTTGGCACGGTGGCTGAGCACATCAAATTAATGAATTCGTTTTCTTTTAAACTGGGTTAAGAGCACGGCTCTTAATTTGTTTTCAAATTCAAATCCATACATTATTATTTTTATTTAGTTCACCCGTATTTCATCTGAGCTTAACTCGGTGTTATCCCTCTGCCCGAAATAACAAACTATTCTGCTAGGAACAGACCAGGCGAGTCTGTACTGTACAAGAATATCAATGTGTAACACGAGAAGTGGCATGGTATGGGGTATGCCTTGCCAAATACCATTGGTTAAATACCAAAAATACGTGTTTTGGGGTAGTATTTTTGTGAATATAAGATGCCACTCTGGAGTGCAGTTATGGGACGTAATCATGACGTGTTAAACTTACTAAAAAAAGTAAGAATGATGATTCAGCCGATCTTGGCTCGTCGCTTTGCCTGCTGTGTCCACCGCTGCGTTCATTCGACCCGAACACCCAAGTATTCACCACCTTTGCCATTTTTCACATTTTATTTTCTTACTTCATGGAATCCAAATTTATCTAATTGTGATTTATTGCCACTGATGAACACAAAATGCTCTATAATGTCAAATTAAAAAACAACAACCCTGAAGCTTTTTCTTAATTACAAATTAAAAGACAATAATTGATTGCATAAGTATTCACCCTTTTTTCTAAAACACACATAAATAAACTTTGGTACAATCAATTGTCTTCAGAGAATTATTTAATTCACCTTTGTACAAATAAGGTGTTTCAAATCATTTAGAATGAAATACACCTGTCTGTGTGAGGTCCCCAGTTGGTTAGTGCATTTCCAAACAAGAGCTTCATCAGGAAGACTAGGGGAAAGATATAAGATTTAAAAGACTTTGAATATCCCCTGTGCACCATCAATTCCATTATAAAGAAATGGAGAGAATATGGCATAAGTTTGGATTTCTCTAGAACAGGCACTTGTTTGGGAGGCCTATGGCAACTCTGACTAATTTACAGTCTTCCATGGCAGAGATGGGAGAAACTGTCCATGGGACAATCTGCGCTCTAGGGGAGGGTGGCAAAAGGAAAAATAACAACTCACGTGAAATCTCGCTTAGTTTGCCATAAGGCATGTGGGAGACTCTCAAACCAAGTGGAGGAAGATTCTATGGTCTGCTGAGACCAAGATTTAACTGGGCTGAATACTTATGTAATCAATTGTGTTTTATTTGTAATTAAGATAAAGCTTTCTTTTTTTCAATTTGACATTGACATGAATGTGAAAAATGCCAAAGGGGGTGAGCACTTTTTATACCCACTGTACTTGTGTAAAATATGCGTTATTAATTGAACTTATTTATACACCCCCTTGCATTACCTCTGTATGTGCACATTTCTACATCAGTTAGAATGTAGGGGCTGCTGGGTGGCTCATCTGGGTATGTGGATGAACCCAATGGGCTGGTATCGAACCCTGACCGTGCCAGTGCCGACTGTGGCTAGCATCCCCTCGAGGCGAAGCGCAATTGGAGCTAGCATCCAAATTGTGAGAAAGGGGAAAAGCATAAAAAAATACAAGTGAGTAATAAAAATAAATAAAAAATACTGCACATCACTAGAGGACAATTACACTTTATTAAAATGTAAAAAGTTTATCTGTGTTTTATTTCCACGCATTTGCTCTTGCCTGGGGTGGGCTGTCAGGGGTGTTGGCTCTGGCAATCCTGCGTGTGCTGCATCCATCCCTGCCCCCCATCTTTTCCACATGTGTCTCCCCTCTCCTCTGTCATCCCTCCATCAAGGTTTCCCATCATCCTCTCTGTTCTCACTCTACTGCCCAGCATTTCCTCCACTCTTACACGAAAGGCATTCTTCCCCCCGCACACATATAAACCCTAAGGAGAAACGCTACAGGTAAAAATGCTACAGGCGGAGGACAAAAAGGATGCACAACATTGTTCTAATGGTAATGGCATGAGGCACATTTTCCTGGCATGGTTTGGGTGCAGTCATACGCTTAGGAGGCAAGGTCAATGCCAATTGTTCTTAATGGTACTGAACCTACACCTCACATTAAAGAATTTCTGTCCTGCAGAGAGGTGTGGGATAGCAAGATGCTAATGCCCCCGTCCACAGACCTCGAGTAGTCACCCAATGGTTTGAGGAGCACCACACTGACACTATCCATATGTCATGGACCTTCTCAGTCACCAGATCTGAACACAATCCAGCATTCATGGGAGACTCTGGAACGACGCCTGAGACAGTGTTTTCCACCAATGTGTGTGTAGAATGTTTTTGAATGGTACTGATTATTTTATTCCGATATGAGCCCTGTTTGCCCCTTTGTGCTTGTGCTGCAAGGTGCAGGTGCATTCCAGCTGTCAGTCACTCTGTCATCACAGGCTATCACACTGCGTAACTATTTAAGTGGTATAAAAATGATACAAAGTTAACACGCAGACGTTATCTGGCACAGCCAAAGTCTCATTATCACCCTGGACTACTTTAAACGTCTTAGAGGTGGCACTTTGGTTTGGTCTGCAAAACAGGGACAGCATCGCCCATCTTCCTCAATCACTGTGTCCTGTGAAAGAAATGGAGCCTGTGATTACCTGGACGAAATGCTGCAGATTTCCCTCAATGGATTTGACCTGTTTATTCATGCAGAAGGAACCATCACTTACCATACAATATAATCGTGAGACATGCAGTCACTACTGTTATGTTGTCTGGTGGCATATTCTTTTTTTTTTTTTAACCCTCAATTTAAAAGATCAATCTATGAATTTTAAAAAAATAAGAAAAAACTGACCAAATCACAAGATGTGTATTCAGAGGAAAAAATGAGTTAATTTATGGAGATATTTCATTACAAGATGCTTGCTTTCAGGGAGTGTTTCATGGCTGCCAATTAAGACCAATGCAAACAGCTGAATATTCACAATGTGGACTACTGTAATGATTGACTTCTTCTGAGTGTTTCGTATTTGTACAGCTGTATCTCAGTTGTTGTCACTTACGAGGGGAAAATACACTACATTAAAGTGTATGCAAAAACATTACATGCACAAACAATATAAAATGATGCAAAATTCGAGGTGCCAACTGGAAAGACCAGATGCCCTCGTCGTCTCCTACCCTGATCTCAGGACGCTGTCGGGGGGCGGGTCCACGGGTGAGGCTCCGGGGGCAAAAGGCTTGTGAGGGGAGACCTGCAAAGTCAACACAACAGTGTCACGAACAGTATTCCAACGTGAACAGTCTCACCAACAGTGTTCCAACGTACGTACGAGTACCCATGGAAACAGCGCATATCTAACCCAATATATTCAGTAGGTGCTTTCTATCCAATATCTCAGGGGCGCAGGATGTAGTTACCTGTCCGGTCCTGCGGAGGTACTCCCTGCGGTTTTGGAGCATTTTGGTGCAGCGGTCGATCACCTCCGTTTCCCTGCCACGCAGCTGGGGCAGCGTGCAGACGATCTGGACTCGCCAACAGAGAGAGGAAAACATTAGCGCTGTGAGAAACGTTTGGCCCGGTTGCGTTTGAACACCATAATCCCAGGGCAGAGAGCAGTGATGTTGTGCAGCAGGGTAGCCAGAGTTTGCCCCACCTGCCTCAGGAAAATCCCGCAAAAATGTTTTTAAAAATGTAGGCCCCCGGCCCCTGGGTAGCGTAGTGGTCTAACGCACTCTGCCGGGACTGCATGCTGTAGTCGTGGTTCGAAACCCGACTGCGTCAGTCCGACTCTGGCCAGGAGCCCTGATCAGGGGCGGCTTTTGGCTGTCCGCCCCAGGGGGGTTGGGGGTGGGAAAGTCGGCACAAGCTTTCCAAGGAGCAGTAAGGGTACATTACAGGCATTTAGCAGACGCTCTTATCCAGAGCGACTTACAGTTTTACATTTCTTTACAATCCATTTATACAGCTGGATATTTACTGAAGCAATTCAGGTTAAGTACCTTTCTCAAGGGTACAGCGGCAGTGTCCCACCTGGGGATTGAACCTGCAACCTTAACGTTACAAGCCCAGTTCCCTAACCATTATACCACACTGCCTGCCTCGGGATATTAGCTTGAACCGGAGGGCGAATCAAAATAAACAGAGGGGTGAATCGGCCACTAAATTTGGAGAAAAAGGAAACAGGGTGCAGGTCTGTACCTGAGAGCAGGTTAGTGAGGAGGACCGTGTGCAGGGGGGCGGTACCTGAGAGCAGGTTAGTGAGGAGGACCGTGTGCAGGGGGGCGGTACCTGAGCTGTCACCGGGGTCCAGTCTATATTTTTGCTGTAGCAGGCGTTCTGCCAAACCTGGAACTGAGTCAGTACCTGTCTGGCCACATTCTAAAAAGAAGCAGAAAAGCGGTGAGCGACGCGCTGCAGAAACGCCACGGCGATGAGGCGTGTGTAAACGCACAGCGCGCGGAGAGACGTCGGCTCACGCTGAAGGTCCTCTGTCCATCTGTCGACTTCGTTTTCCCCCGCTTGGTCCGCAGGTACCTGGCCGATAACTGATCCACCTGAAAACGATAACAAGGCCGTTCACTGCAAGACTGCGTTCTGCGGGGCGGCCGAGCCTTTCACAACCCCAGAACGGGCCACGCCAGCTCACGCTATAGGCGTTGCCCATTGAATCAGACCAATCATCTTCAGTCTCTTTTAATCGGTTTCCAACAAGTTAGCATTCTATCGCCAGCTGCTGTGCAGCTTGTGAAGCCTCAATCGCCCAGCATGGTCGCCAGCCCTCGTACACCTACACAGAGGGGCGAGGACTTCTGCAAACACACATCCTGTCCGCAAGCCCTTCGGTCAGCGTTCTTCTGTCGTGATGGGTAAACAGCGGATCTTGTACTGCTCTACTGGATGGGGACCCTGATCATGGGGTTGCCAGATTTGGGGTTGTCAGTGTTACTCAGTCAGTCCCGCTTAAGAGGATTTTGCTCCGACTGACTGTGATTTATTTAATTGGCCAGTTGTGTCGGGCCGAAGCGGGTTTTGACCTGGCCTTTGAAGAAACGAAGGTGCAATGTGCATCCAGCAGCTGCAGCTTAAGCCCAAATCCTTGACTGGAAGCTGTGACAGGAGCAGGTGTTTCTGCCGTGTTACTCACACGTCCTGCACCGGGCTATAAGGGAACACTGCTCATTTTACCTTGTGCTCCAAATGGAAACCATTCGCATGCACAAACCTTTCATAGAGGCCGAACGTGGTGCAGCAATGTGAAGCCTGAGTGTTTAAGGACACTGATATGTGACAGGCTTCGACTGCAGCGTGATCGTAGTCGTATCACACAAAACAGCTGCTGTCTCACGCGCATTTCGACATGTACCTCCACCTCCTGCTGGACTCCCCTGTATTTCCCCTGAAAATGTCCTCAGACTTCTTCTTTTTTTGGCAAAAAGTAAGGCAACAAAAACAAGTGATTGAACACTTCAGTTTTTAGTCACTTTAATTAAATTACAAAAGGAAAGGTATCTCCGGGGTCACATTTCCCCCAAAAAATCAAGAGTTACTTTTGTCACACACATCGGTTAGTAGCATGCTCATTACAGACATGAACTGACAGCTTTAACCTGCTTGCGATGACGTTAACCGCAGAATCGGTCTCAAAACGCAGCGGAAAAACATTTTCACACAGAGCAAGAGTGGGGAGCGGAGCCACACAAATCAGTGCCCGACAGCACAGCAAAGCCTGCTGCATGCTGTTCTAAAACCGTGCCACTAGGGGGCGCCCACAGCACAGCAAAGCCTGCTGCATGCTGTTCTAACACCGTGCCACTAGGGGGTGTTTCCCAAGGTATTTGGCTCAAGCTACTGCTGGTGCACATTAACAGTACGTTTCGTTCCGATTCTTTGGGCAAAGGCGATATGCAGTTTCCGCATATAGCCACGAGGATGGGCCCCACTCTTTCCAATGTCACGCACAGCGCCCTCCAGAATTATTGGCACCCTTGGTGAAGATGAGCAAATAAGGCTATGAAAAAATGTCTTTGTTGTTCACCAGCTTGATCTTACGCTCAAAATGAGAGAAATCTAACCTTTAATTGAAGCCAAATTATTCAAGGAAAAAAATCATTTTTCGCAAAAACGTGTAACAATTATTCAATTTACACAATTTATTAGTAATGCCATCACTCATTTTTGAGAAAAAATATTTTTATAAGGATTATTTTTTTTCTTTGAATAATTTGATTTAGATTAGAGGTTAGATTTCTCTCATATTTTGAGTGTAAGATCAAGCTGATGAACAACAAAGACATTTATTCATATCATTTTTTGCTCATCTTCACCAAGGGTGCCAATAATTCTGGAGGGCACTGTACATGGCTGAGGCCTGACTGTGTGCCCAGTACTGCCTTGTTGCTGAAAGTTAAGGATATACACAATTAGACAAACACTGTAACCTGTCATTTCACAAAAATGTACTAGCCATTTAAAATGAGCAATGTAAAAAATGATTTAAAAGCAGTGAAGAGGCTTGAAGCACGGCAATATGTACAAGAAGATGCAGCCGACAGTGGAAAGGCACCAGAGGCTGATTTTAAAATGTAACCTGATTATAATCAAGTGCATCACACCTTCATGTGTCCCATGCCAAATCGAACACAGCAAATGCATTTAGGGGAAATGTTTCACAGCTGCAAAGACAGCCAAAACGATTCAATTAAGGGGAAATACGGGTGAACCGCTCACCACACCAGATGCCATTAACTGGCACCTGTCCAGTGAAATTTTTTCTGGTGTTTTTTAAGGCGACATAAATATAGAAAACTCTTTCCACACAGGGCACAGCTGTGTGGCTTTGCTACCATGTGTCGTCTCAAGTGAGCTTTAAGGTTACTGGGCCGGGCGAACCTCTTCCCACACTGCATACAACAATACGACTTCTCTTTAGAGTGAATAATCCGATGCTCCTTAAGGATGCTCAACCGTGTGAAACATTTCCCACACTGTGCGCAGCTGTACGGCTTCTCCCCCGTGTGATTCCGCTGATGCACTTTGAGGTCGTACAAAGAGAGGAAGCTTTTTTCACAGTGTGTGCAGCTGAACGGCCTCTCCCCAGTGTGGCTCAGTAGGTGAATCTTAAGTCGACTCAAATAGAGGAAACTTTTGCCACACTGGGTACATCTGTGTGGTCTCTCCCCAGCATGCTGTTTCAAGTGAGCTTGAAGATTTTTTCGCTGCGTGAAACTCTTCCTGCACTGGACACAGCTAAACGGTTTCTCCGCTGCACAAACTCTCTGGTGGGTCTGAACATTATTCGACACAATTAATAAATCCTGACCCCACGAGGTGCCTCTGTTTGCATCTCGAGCATCGAAATGTGACTCGACTGCGATCTCACTCACATTCGTCTTGGGGGTTTTTTCTGGAGGTCCGTGTTGCTGCCTCTGTCTCAACTGTAGCGTCAGGCTTTCCACCTTATCTGAGAAGGTCTGCAGTCGTTTGATTGCGTCCTGCGAGGGCGGCGAGTGGGCAGTGCTTTCTACCTGCGTTTCTCCTGTGTCCCAGGTGTCTCTGTGTCGTCTGTGATGTGTGTGCGCTAAGTCCCAACTGCCCTCCTCAGTGCACACGGGCTGAATCTCAAACTCCTCTTTAATGGCCACTGAGTCTCCCACGCCCCCTTCCGATTTCACATTGAGGTACTGCAGAGGGGACACGCTGTCGCCGGCCCCCTCTTCCGCCGCAGGGGCAGGCTGGGGCTCCGCTTGAGCCGACGGGCTCGCCGGCTCCGCTTCTGTGGCGTAGGAGGGATCGAGCCCGTCGGTCTCATTGTCAATGTCCCCTAATTTAAATTCGGCCCAGGGCCCGGGCTCAGAGTGTGGGTCGTCCCCGCGTGGCGCTGCGCTGCGGCCCGGCCAGACTGAGCCTGTGGGCGCCGTGTTCGTGCTCCGACTCCGCACCGTACAGCCCATAGGTCTCCCCAACGCTCTGCTGCTGCTCAGGGAGGAGGTGGCCTGAAGGGGGCGCCGTGTCCTGCCTCGTACCCGGGCTCCACTCCTGCTCACTGCAGCCCGTACTGGGAGGAGCGACGTGGGCTCCTCCACCTCCTGGATGAACACAGAAACATGCAAGAGAAAACATTGAACAGCCATGGCAAACCAAACACCACCTACTTTGGTAATCACCTTACATGCGTAATCACCTTACATGCGTGACCACCTTACATGCGTGACCACCTTACATGCGTGACCACCTTACATGCGTGACCACCTTACATACGTGACCACCTTACATGCGTGACCACCTGGCTGCAGATATTGAATAGGGCCTGCTGCCACCACAAGCTGAAACAATCTGGCTGAAAGTGGTAAGTTTGTGAAAATGCAGTGCTAAAAATGTAATGCTTCATGTCATAACACATCTCCATAGTTATTGTACCAAAACGTACAAAATATCTCCATACTTTTGTAATTTCAACAAAGCAGAATTTCTGTATCAATAGACTAAGATTTCGTTTCTAGAGGTATTTAAAAAAAAAAAAAAAAAAAAAAAAAGTTTTGTTGGGTAAAAATATATATTGCTACCGAACAATGCCACTATTAGGGGTGTGACGGTATACCACGATATTAAAATATGAAATAGGACTATCATAAACTTAACGTAATGCTGTGATAGTAAATCACATGGCAAAAGCTATTTTCATGCGGGAAAAAAATATTTAAACCGTTACCCTACTAAAATGTCTAAATAACCCATATTAAATAATATAATACTGGACCTGGGGTGTCTGCTAATGTCATTTAATCCCACCACCTCTTTGGCTGATCTTGCATTTTGCTTTGTTTACAACATGATTGCGCACGTGCAGACATGCAGACTCGCATTTCACAACCCTGGTACCTAGGTAGCTGTTATATATTATAGCGAAAACAGGCTATAATACTTGTGTCAATGTAGATGTGTTCTTACTGATTTTAATGTGAACATATACCAATGTTTTGGTGAATATCTCAGTATTTCTCAATATCTCAGAAAACTTTTTGCGATTCATGTTGCTGAAAGTCAACTTAAGACTATTGAGACTTAGACTAGACAACTTAGACTTAGACTATTTTGCATTTAGCTATGTCCAATATGACCGTGTATTATATTTCATATGAAAACACGTAGAAATTGTCAACACGCCAACTGCCAACTGTTTTTTTACCTTAAAAACTGATACCATGATACACCAAAAACCGTGATATTGACTAGTACGATTATCATACCGTCACAGCCCTAGCCGCTATGCATTAAGTAGATATTTTGGGATCCGATCCTCTTCATCCAAATATATGAAGGATCTGAAGGATGAATATATAACGGATCAAATCCTATAATAATCCCGCCCCCTCACCAAGCAGCTCTCTGGAAAATGGCCTCACCAATCCTAGAGAATTAGGTAATCTGATTTGTTTATATCAGAGGTACAGATTCTCTGCGGAGGGAATATTGTATCTTTGCAAGCTTCTAGAGCCGCATGTCACAAATGCCACTCGTCGAAGCCATGCGATCACAGTGCAGCAAACTGTATGTATTGCCCTACATTTTCTAGCCACCGGTACATATACATATTCTGTTGGTGATATGGAGAACCTGATCAAACATACAGTTCATATAGTTATATATATATGTAGTTATCAGTAATGAATAAAATGTACTGTTGCATATTAAATGCGGTGTAATTTTGTCATATGATTCCAGAGTGATTGGTGCAATAGATCGCACTCACATTCCCATCACTGCAGCCCTGCGTAAACCACAGCCGTGAGACCGAAAACCCAGGGTTAAGCCCAAAGTTAGCTCGCTAACCCACCAATCATGCTCTTGATCTGTCCATGCTGCATGCGATTGGCTGTGCTACAAACACCGCCCCTTTTGTGTGCACACGCTCATAACTCAATCGGAAAAAACAGGGTTGACAGAGCGAGTCGATAACCACCGTCGTGAGACAGGTTAGCTGTAATTGCCCTTGTTAGGCTTTGTGTAGCCAGCTGACGCAAAGACGAATGTTGACTATGTTGAACTTCCTTCGTGAGCCAGGCCCCTGGTGATGCACGCACGCACACATTCTCACATTCTGAAATGAAAGAACGGGAGGTTTGAGGATGAAAAACACCGTTCCTCACCGGACTGTGCTCCGGAGGGTCGGTCCTCCGTGTCCTCACTGGGAACTCCAGCCCTTCCGCAGTCAGCACACCTCGCCCGCCCGCCGCCCTCTCTCTCTCTGCCGGCTCTCGGACCACTGCAGCCTCTGCCTCAGCGACTCCACTTCCTGTTTGCTCCGAGCCACTTCCTCCAGGAAGCTGTCCTCCACCAGCCGGGTGATCTCGTACATGGCCGATTTTAGCACCGTTTCCATGACTCCGGAGAGCTGGACTTGAAAAGTGAGGATGGCGTCCGACATGTTGCCGAGTGTTCCAGCGCCAACTCCACGGTGCGTCCCAAGGTCTCCACTTCCTGTCCAGTCACCCCTAACTTCCTGTGCACAGTATCCCAGTCCACCTGACACAGAAGAGTCCCCCACTCAACTCTTTAAGTGCTTCCTGGTCTCCCCTAAAGGAAAATGGAGGACAGACGTGCATTTAGAGCAGACATTCCTTAAACCGGTACACGTGGCCTCACAGTTTTATGTAAAAAAGGTGTTTGCAGGTCTATGAGCATCCTTAAAGATAAGCGAGTCTGCACATCACCTGCCCATGAACAAACCAGTCTTCATGACCTTGAAAAATCCTAACTGTACCCTGCTGACCACAGAGAAACTCCTGAGGTATACTGGCTCTGGAATGCATGATGTTGCTTAATGAATAATAATAATAATAATAATAATAATAATAATAATAGGTGGTTTACAGTGAAGGGGGGTGTCTCTCTTTCTGACCCCCCCCCACGAGACATGGGTGTTTACATCTCACCTCCTCTGCAAGACTGAGATCATGGTTAATGGATAATGCCACATACTTTTGAGGAAAGGGCATGGAAATAAGTTGATGAAACCCGTATAAACGTCCCGATAAAGATAGCAGGTTAGAAGGACACAGATTCAGTGGCTATAATGCTACAAAGAAACGAGGCGTTTGCCTTCGGTTGGGTACTCTCATTACGACAGTTAGTCTAGATTACCATTTTCTACAAATAACTCGGGCCTAATGTGTCCCGGGTTAGTGAGCTATCAAATGAGGCCTCTAGTTGTGAATCGAAGTTACTTTCACTCAAACAAACCACGGTATTTCACACTGTTCCTGTATATGAAGTATTCGCCAACACCCAGTTTCACATGCATTTACACGCGCCCAAATACAGTTAGCTAGCAATTTATACAGATACCAAGCATCAACTCAAGTCAAGAAAATGTAGCCAAAAAACCCAGAATATTGGCAAATATAACGTTACTTGCAGTAGCAACAGAAGCTAGCTAGCAATGTCTACACTAAAGCTATTCACAATATCACAATCAGTGTTTACATGGCATCTTCTCGCAAAACAATACTATGTAAAAGACTCACCACCACAAGGTACTGTTGTTACTAGAATATTCTGGTTTAGAAGTGATTTATGTTAGTTTGCAGATAAACTAGTACGGATTGTACGAACGCTCATTGCGGCGATATTCTTGTTATTGTGGCGTGTATTGGAGCAGGAAAACGTCTCACAAACAATAGCGCCACCTGCTGTACGGGAGGTATCATGAGGCAACGGTTTAAAGCAAATCGAAGAGAAACGTATGCAATGTGGTAACTGTGATGACGTTCATGCGAAATAAGTACAGACAGTATACATGTAACAGCCCGAAATAAAGGAAACACACACGTTCTGACGACTCTGTTATGGTGTGAGGTGCATTTTCCTGGCATGGCAACAGCTATGGCAGGGTCTTCAACTCCAAAGGAAACACACACCACGCACTACACCACCTGATTTAGAATAATTAGTTTACCTCCTTGGTCCAGGAGGCGTGCATTAGTTCAGGTGGCATGGTTTAGGTTCACTCAACCACCTTCGTCCTATGGTGTAGAATTTCTAACCCGATGGAAGTAGTGTCTTCCAGGATGACAATGCCCTCATCCACAGGGCACGAGTGGTCACCGGATGGTTTGATGAGCATGAAAACGATATAAACCATACGCCACGGCCATCTCAGTCACCAGATCTCAACCCAGTTAAACACTTATGGGAGATTCTGGAGCAGCACCTGAGACAACATTTTCCACCACAACCATAAAACACCAAATTATGGAATTTCGTGTGGAATAATGATGTTGTATCCCTCCAATGGACATCCAGGCAGTTGTACAATCTATGCTAAGATGCATGGAAGCTGTGCTGGTGGCTTGAGGTCACCCAATGTCTTATTTACACCTATTAAGTTTCCTTTATTTTGGCAGTTACCTGTATATACTATGTTTAGTCAAAGGCACTATAAACAAAATGAACATCATGCCCAAGCTGGGAACTGCTCAAAACCGAAAACCAATATAAATGGGTTTAGTCAAACTGTATATGATTTTTAAAAATTATTACAGCACACTTGTGGATACATTTAATCAATGGGCCTCATGCAAGAACATTTTCGTATTTTTATCGTATCTTTCTCGTGTTTTTCTTCGTGAGGTGACTGAAAACTTAAAACTTCAGAAAACTGTCGTAAATGACAACGTAAACATGCTGAATGCTACGTCTTCTTAAATGAGTGCGCGTTCATGTGATTTGTAAATTAGCATAATTAACGGCCCAATAATGCTATATAAGCTTAGGCGCCCCGCCCCATTTTCACAGGGAAGTCATTCATAATAATGGAACCGAACAAAACCAAGAAAAAAAACTTTATATATTCAAACTCAACAGTTCTTCGAAGTAACGAAATAGACTCCATTAGTCAAAAACAGTTGTTTTGCTTTGGAGAACGGCAGGCAAATTGTACGTATGACTGGTACGGCAGCTCTGGACCACTCGTAAATCTTGTCCGTACCTAAGAGAAAATTTGAAATACGCGAAAATTGGTGAACGTGGCAAATTCTCGTAAATCACAACAAATGTGTGCGTAAAAGTGGTTCTTGCATCTGGCCCAATGTGTGGAGACATTATGATCACGTGATGCCCAGTATATGTGGTTTTAGTTTCAAAGCTGCTGCTAAAACTAGCGTCAATATACTCCTTCCACATATTTCCTTGTGGGATTGTCCCTGTGTCACGACACGCTTGGCAGCTAGCTCTTTCCAGGTTTCACTTTTCCAAAATGTTGCTTTAAGCCGTGAATCTCGGGCCACCAGGCTCACCATGGAATGGCTCCAATGGCCTGGGTCATAGAAGATCAGCCCTTCCTTTGGTGGGTTTGCCACATTTCACAAACATTATGGGCACTTGTTTGTTTTATTTCTGCAAAGTTGTTACTAGCGTGTCAGGTGCCCTTGAGATGTGAAGGGTGATTATGTTTCCGTGGAAAAATAAGAATTTTTTGTGTGCGGTTGCAGCAGTATTGATGGACATTTTTATTTTATTTGAGAAAGAAAGATATGTGCCTTACTTTGTTCAGTAAATTATGGCAATTAGCCACCGTTTACAAAGATCATAATAAATGAAAAGCATTTAATAATGTTTTGCATTCCCATGTCCGCTGTACCAAAAACGTGCCAAACCATGACTTGTACCGAACCGTGATTTTTGTGTACAAAAAGGACTTTTGTGAAAGAAGGACTTCCTGTATCGGCATGTAGTTAGAACTGTAACAATATAGTTAATAACTTCAAACCAGTCATTTCGTTTTGACATTTTTATTGACACATTTGTTTGACACTTTTCCTTTTGCCTGAAGAAGATTGTACTAGTCTCAACACAATGAACAATTTCTTCAAGATTTCATCTTCGTAATATATTTTCTCTGAGACCAGATTCAGAGAGAAAAAATTAGAGTTAAAATTACGAATGTATATGAAAGTTGACGTAACTTCCTGCCAAATTGCTCATTTGCCTTAAGGGAGGCTGCTACGTACAGCTGAACAGTCTCTCTCCAGTGTGAATTCGCTGGTGCCTTTTAAGGTTACATTTCTGCGTAAATCTTTTCCCGCACTCTGTACAGATGTAGGGTCTCTCCCCCGTGTGGACCCTGCGGTGGGCTTTAAGATTGCTTAATTTGGTGAAGCTCCTCCCACACAGTGAGCAGCAGAACGGTCTCTCTCCCGTGTGAGTTTGCTGGTGCGCTTTGAGGTGACAGAAATGAGAAAAGGTCTTCCCGCACTGCGTGCAGCCGTGCGGTGTCCTGTCTGTGTTCTGCCTCAGGTGGGACCGAACGTTCACCAGCTGAGTGACACTCCTCCCAAAATGGGCCGCACCGAGCCTCCTGTCCCCCGGGAACGCTCTGGGATGGGTCTGAAAGTTCTTCGAGACGAAGAGAGCCTTGCTGTACGAGGTGCACGCACCTTTATCGGCAGCGGCAGGACTGTGAGCAACAGCCGTCCTGTCAATCAGTCTGATTTGTGTGTGTTTTCCCAGCGAGCCACACCCCTGCTCCCTGGGCTGGGGGGTCACACTGTCCACCGGAGAGAAGTCCCCGCAGCAACTCGCTGCGACCCGGAGGGACGGCCGATCGGCCTGCACGTTCGCTCCGCCCCGGTCCTCCCCGTGCTGCCTCTGTTGCGTGTAGAGGTCCTTGGGGGCGGCCGGTTGGCCCCATTCCGATTGTGCCTCGACCTCCTGCTTAATGGCCAGGCCGTCTGAGTAGACACTCAAGGGTTTGGCATCCAGGGACCTGGAAGGGGACAAACAGTCACTGTCGGGCTGCAGCCTCGCGCCAGCCGGCGGACCCTCCGGACTGCCGCTCTCCTGCGTGAAGCCAGACTCCGCCTGAAGGATCCTCTTGTGCACGTCGCGTCCCAGAACGCGATCGTCCCGCCGCGTGGCACTGCGCTGCGGCCCGGCCAGACTGAGCCTGTGGGAGACGTGTTCGTGCTCCGACTCCGCACCGTACAGCCCGTAGGTCTCCCCAACGCTCTGCTGCTGCTCAGGGAGGAGGCGGCCTGAAGGGGGCGCCGTGTCCTGCCTCGTACCCGGGCTCCACTCCTGCTCACTGCAGCCCGTACTGGGAGGAGCGACGTGGGCTCCTCCACCTGCTGGATGAACACAGAAACACAATCCCAGAGTCAGGGCACACAGTATCTCAGAGAGATGACATCAGGCAGCGCGGAAACAGCAAACATCATATGAATATTTATTCACTAATAAGGAAATGGGCTGTCCATTGTCTTTGGAACAGCATCAATCCTTCATGGAATTCTGTTATAAGTTTTGAACTGTTTCTACTGGGATATTGGACCATTCTTCCAGAAGGAAAGCCCCCAGCTCTTTGGGAGATGAAGACGGTGGAAATCTACTCCACAATCTGTGTTCCTGAATTTCCCATACGGATTCAATGGTGTTTAGATCTGTTGATTGGGGAGGCCATGGAAGGTGTTTGACTTCATCCTGGTGTACAAGAAACCACAATGTTTGCAGCCTAAAGCCTTTGTATTCCTTGGTCGTAATTCTACCATGCAGAGTAAATAATAGTTAGACCCAATGAGTCCTACGAGATGGCCGCCATACCATAACAGGTACACCACTATGATTAACAGTTGGGAATAGGTGCAAGCATTGTTTCCTCAAGATGTTCCCATACTCCAAGACGAAAAAGCCCCAATACACACTGCTAAATGGATTCAAGAGCGGTTTCATGAACACCAGGATGAAGTGAAACACCTTGCATGGCCTCCCCCAAACACCAGATCTAAACACCATTGAACCTTTATGGAAAGTTCTGGAATGTAGATATGTGCTTTGATAACAAACGAATGGTTAGTTGCTTCTGATTAATCACCATCTTGTGTGGGGAAGGCGCAAATTCAAGCTGAGTCAACCAATGACCTACAACACAACGCTAGTTAAAACCAGCTAGAACTGATCAAATCTCACAAATCACTAACTTCCTGAGAATCTGTGGGGAAGACTAATCTATAGGATATTCATTATTCGTATTCACCTTCTGAGCGTGGCAGCCATGTTCCCTGGATGTTGTCTCCAGTGTCCATCTCCCGGGGCACCTCCTCCTCTTCCTCATCTCCCCCCTCCTCCTCATTCTCCTCCTCCTTTAGCAGTGAGTCTGGCCTGCCCCCTTCCAAACCTGTGGGCTGTGACAAAAACACCATCTCGCATTTACAAAAAAACAATAACTCTCTTGATTCTCGTGGGAATTTCTAGTTCTCTCGCCATTTTAATTTTAATTTTAAATGAGACAAGCGCCTGTAAGTTCAGAAAAGCAAGTGAGCATCCACAAGAGAAAGAGACAAACCCAGGAGCCAAATGAGACAGTGGCCGTGTCCGAAACCACTCCCTATTCCCTATTTAGTACACTATTTTGTGTGGACGCCATTTTGTAGAGTGCGACGAATTCTAAAATGTGAATTTCGTACACTAAATAGGAAGAAAATACCACAATTCACCGTGATTTGTAGTGTACATCGACTGTACCCTACTTTACCCTAGAATTGATCCCGTCTACCACAATGCAATGCGGTCGTGTCATACCCGAAGAGAGAAGGGAAAGAATGGCGACAGAAATGACCGGAATGTCTACCGCCGCAGATTTTGTGTATAAATGTAAGTAACGTTAAGCTAGCTACCTTTTCTGTATTTAACACGTTAATAGCCTGGCTTTTGTACAAAAGCCAGGCTATTCCTGAGGTAACTTACGTACAAAAGCCAGGCTATTAACGTGTTAAATACAGAAAAGGTAGCTAGCTTAACGTTACTTACATTTATTTACATTTACACAAAATTTTGCCCGTCTTTGAAAATCAAAACTTTAGCACATTTAAACCTGCCGCCATGAGTGCTCGGTTTGTTTATGATACTGAGCACATCCGCTTGCGTCACCTGAATATCCTGCATGACGTTCAGTTGTAGTCTCCGAAAACACTACTTTCGTTCTCTAAATAGTACACTATATAGTATATACTATATAGGGAATAGGGAATAGAGAACGAGTGAGCGGTTTCGGACACGGCCAGTGATTCACCTTTGGCTGCAGACATTAGTCGTTATCCCAGTGAGCTCGTACCTCATTGGTCTTTATCCCAGTAAGCTCGTACCTCATTGGTCGT
Organism: Aldrovandia affinis; assembly: GCA_029706075.1. Classification (NCBI taxonomy): domain Eukaryota; kingdom Metazoa; phylum Chordata; class Actinopteri; order Notacanthiformes; family Halosauridae; genus Aldrovandia; species Aldrovandia affinis. Next base: position 195,360 of record JAINUG010000410.1, read on the forward strand.
TATCCCAGTCAGCTCATACCTCATTGGTCGTTATCCCAGTGAGCTCGTACCTCATTGGTCGTTATCCCAGTGAGCTCATACCTCTTGTGGGTGGGGAGGTTTGCCTGCCCCTCTACACATCACTGGGACTTACACATAAAGACTGAATGGTCTTAGTTATAACTATGCTTGAAACAACAACAATATCAAACCAAGAAAACCTGTGACGTTCATACAATGAAGTTTTATTTTTTCCAAGGCAAAACTTGTGATATGTGCAGACTTGCGATATTGCATCTTTCAAGTTAGAGAATGATGATGACCATAGTAAGTATGTGAATGTTTACATTTTTGAAAACGTTGAAGGCAGAGATTTCAGGGGACACAAAGTTAAAAGTTTTAAGTTCGAAATACCTTTGTTGACCCAGTTCACTCAAAAACACTCCAGTGATCTTACCGCTGTGGCACTCATGTCCGGCGCTCTGACGGGGCTGGACGGAGCCAGTTCCTCTGGGGCGCTCGGAGGTCCAGGGTTCGAGTTCGACACTTCCCCCGGACAGCTGCTCCAGGTCCCTTCCGGAACCTTCTCCTGCTTCAGACCACGCCCCTCATCAACACCTGGACGGGGAGAAACACACCACACCACTGCCATCAAGACCCCAGAGAGTTTTCATCCTAACTGGCCGATTCTTCACTGGACTTACAGTAGTGAAAAAGTCAGCTAATATATGGTCAGTGGGGATTTTTTCCTCATTTATTTTATAAGTTTATCATGCAAAATTTCAGTGAGCTATTTCTGAGCTGAAATACTCATCCCCTACGGCCATTTGTTGGGGATTTTTGGCTTATGCTAAATGTGCATTGTTGTGGGTATTACATTGAGAGAAACGCACCACACCACCGCCATCAACATGTCTATGTCTGTGTGAACAACACAACGGCTGTTCTGCAGCTGGGAGAGGCGCTCACCGGACTGTGCTCCGGAGGGCCGGTCCTCCGTGTCCTCGCTGGGAACTCCAGCCCTTCCGCAGTCAGCACACCTCGCCCTCCCGCCGCCCTCTCTCTCTCTCCGCCGGCTCTCGGACCACTGCAGCCTCTGCCTCAGCGACTCCACTTCCTGTTTGCTCCGAGCCACTTCCTCCAGGAAGCTGTCCTCCACCAGCCGGGTGATCTCGTACATGGCCGATTTTAACACCGTTTCCATGACTCCGGAGAGCTGCACTTGAAAAGTGAGGATGGCGTCCGACATGTTGCCAAGTGTTCCAGCGCCGACTCCACGGTGCGTCCCAAGGTCTCCACTTCCTGTCCACTCAACCCTAACTTCCTGTGCACAGTATGCCAGTCAGGGTCTCCACTTCCTCCACAGAGTTCAGTTTAGCGGTACAGATTTATAGCAGAATTAAGTCACTCCACCGACTCAAAAATACTTCTTATGTGTAGAGAGTCGCAACACCTTCTTCCCTAGGAGACCAAAGAATAAGAAAGGTATCTAAATCCACATGCCATTGGCCAAGCATTACAAAGCTGTAAATATCTACAACATGTAATGTTCTATCTACAGGACATCCTGTCTGTATGTAGTGAGGTTCTGGTAGTTTCAGTAAGGAAATGGAAGGTGTTCTGCCCTGGAGTATGTGCATAAGAACAGAAAAATAAATAATGACAAAAACTGGCCATTCAGCCCTTTTAGGCTCATCATTTACCCGCAGTCTAGAGAGTATCCAGCACTGACCTTAGATCATTCAGCCATCATTTACCCGCAGTCTAGAGAGTATCCAGCACTGACCTTAGATCATTCAGCCCATCATTTACCCACAGTCTAGAGAGTATCCAGCACTGACCTTAGATCATTCAGCCCATCATTTACCCGCAGTCTAGAAAGTATCCAGCACTGACCTTAGATCATTCAGCCCATCATTCACATGCAGTCTAGACTCCAGAGCAGGGTTCCTCAAATCTGGCCCACGAATTAAGTGTCTGAGAGAATGTCCTTTCTCTCAGGTAGTTAATTGAACAGTTGGCGCGTGATTTGTGGAACCCTGCTCTTGAGTGTCCAGTGCTGCGTCATGCCTGGAATTAAACACGTCACTGTTTTGAGCCACGACCGGAATTAGACTGTATAAATTTAGTGCCGCGTATGCGAATTCAGAAGAAGAAAAAAATATTAATTTCTGGATTGAAAATAGCAATTTTACACAAATGCATTTGCGTCTGAACTGAAATGAACGCAGAGTAAAGAGAAAACAATTGACAGTTAGGGCATTTTAAACCAAAGCAGTACACGACAGCTCAGCTTTGACTATTGCTTCGTATAATGAGCAGGGACATTGGCATAACTTAAGTTAATAATATCGCTTCCACAATTGACAAACTCAGCTACGTAGAAACATAGGCTAGTTATCTATCAACACTGAATATAACTACATGACATTTTAAAACGGATGAAACGCAAACGTCAGTTGTGAGACACACTGCCAGACTTCAGACGCAAAAGCGAACTAGCCCAACGCAGATCTTTCCTAGCAGAGTAACAAGTGTAACATTTGTGTGTAAATAGCTAGCTAGCAGCTAATGTTGCCTAACTAGACAATGTGACCTCGCAAAACATGCTATGCTTATAACCTCCATGGCTGACCTGTTGATTCTTCTCCAAATATGTTAGGCTTAGACTTTCATCGTTGCACGTTCGCGTGTTTCCTACTCAAATGCGATAACGTTTAGGTCACATTAAGCCTAGCTGCAATAGCTTGCTAGCAGGCGAACAGGTCGCTGCCCGGATACTTCGTGAACCAGTCTAATCCCAGATGTAAAACCCTATACGCTACCTACTAGCTAACAACAAATAGCTTGTTAAATAGCCATCGATACAACTTTCAACAAAAATAAGATTAAACGTAGCAGCCGATCCTTCGCTAGCTAGCTAATCTACAACATACAAGGTTCAGAAGTCAAGCTCTGTTTATATCACGCTTGCTCGTTACCTTTGTCAATGTTGACGGGCCATGCGTCCAGAATACAGGTAACTAGCTAGTCATGAAATGTACCAGTTTTTCCACAATATTTTGACTAAGTAGACGCCAAATGAGCTAACGCTACATCGCTAGCTGTGACTCTGACAACAGCAATAATCAGGAACACAAAACACTTTGATGTAACCTTACGGTGGCCTCGCAGGATCTAAATACGTATAAAAGAAAAAGCGTTTATTTAAATAATAATAATAATCGGTTGGGGCTACCGCGCCGACTCGTGAAAATGGCTTTACAGCCCTGGATATACAGTAAGTACAGTTAGTAAGTGAGTGGAACTAAACGGAGCGCTTTCTGAAACCAGTCGCAGGAATGTTGGCATATCAATGCGACGCCCTTAAGTTGTAAAACGTGTCTGAATAAAACGTTAGCATCCACCGACCTGTGGCGTTTGTCTTCCATATCGACTGCCTTGGTGACTATGGAAACATGATAGATAGATAAGACACATTAATTCCCATCCATTTCACTGTTATATTACCCAACACGATTGACAGTTAATGCAACTGAAGGCTTAATACTGTGAGCTGTTGGGGGATGATGGCTATACAGTAAACCTATTTTGTCCAGGTTTGAGTTTGAGTCCCCATAGTAACGACGGAAAGCGTCCAACCGTCGTTCCAGCGCGTCTTTGAAACTTACCACTTTAGCGACAAATCCGCATGCGCCAGATATGGGGACAAAATAGGGTTATTATCTAGCCATGAGCCTATCGGTGGAAGGCCTTCTCTTGAAAAAACATCACGTCACTTCCTGCAATATAAATACATATATATATTTGCATATACAGTACTGTATATAAATGCATTTACCAAGCAGCGTTGTCTGGCTTGTCCTATTCAGTGCAGGGAAGAGTGTAAACAGCCATTGGGCTGAACAGGGGTTTAAATCTCAAATTTAGACCACTACACCAATTAAACATTGGATTCATGTATCAATGTGCTACATATTTTTAACTAGTATTACGACATAATACTATCAAAATAACATTCAATTGCAATTCAAACTCAAAGTGCAATTCTGGATTCAATCAGTGAAAGCGAAATACATGTTATACACAATTTAAGAAATGTAATCACTGATCAAAGTCTATCAGGGAAAGGGCTGGTAAATTCTAAACACCAGAACATTTACAAATACAAGTTTTTTTAAATTAAATTGCCTTTTCCCCCATATTAAAATAAGCACCGATTGCAGGTTATTTGTCAAAAAGATGATACTCAGCAGCAAGCAAAATATTTTTTATTCAGCAAGCAACAGTGATTAATGGAATGCAGACTTTCATGACAAAAAATAGCAGATTAAAAGATTAAAATAAGAGTTACGGGTGTTTTGCTGACAATTAAAACAACAAATATGGCTGTGATGTTTTATTCTAAAGGAAAAGTAAACAGTATTTATATCACACAAGACCAAAGGAAATGTGTGTCAACAAAAAATGAAAGACACATGAAAAATAAATAAATGTAATGAGAAAATGTATTTTAACATTGATTATTTTGCGGTACAACAGAGTAAAAGATCAGAGTTTCGCACTAATCCGCAATCGGGGCGCCACTGTCCGTCCTTCAATGGGCGCCACTGTCCGAATTATTCCTTCAATGAGCAAAAAGCGCAATAGTTGTTCATCAGTGCCCTAACCCAGTTAAATTATTGAAAAATGCCATAAAAAAATAAACCCTTGGTAAAGATGAGCAAAAAAGGATATGAAAATTGTTTTAGTTGTTCATCAGTGTGATCTTACACTGAAAATTTGAGAGAAATCTAACCTGTAATTGAGGTAAAATTATTCAGAGAAAAATGAATCCCCATAAAAAAATAAACATTTAGCTCAAAAGCATGTTTGTCACATTTATTGGCACAAGAAATGTAAGCAGCTTGCCAAATGAAATTCTTATTGAACAAAATCTAAATAAAGAGGGAGTATATTCCCATCCCCATATATATATGTTGTGGGGCTGTTTTTTTTTTTGGGAACCTTGTTAGGATACATGGCATCATGGACTCCATCAATTACCAGAAGATTTTAGATCAAAATCCATCTGGCTCTGTCAGGAGGCTAAAACTCAATCGTGATTGGATCTTCCAGCAGGACAATGATCCAAAGCATACCTCCAAATCCACACAAAAATTGTTCACTCACCACAAAATCAAGCTTTTGCAATGGCCATCCCAGTCCTCTGATCTAAACCCCATTGAAAACCTGTGGGGTGGGCTGAAGAGGAGAGTCCACAAGCGAGGACCAAGGACTCTGAAGGATCTGGAAAGATTCTGTAAGGAGGAATGGTCTCAGATCCCTTGCTATGTGTTCTCCCACCTCATCAAGTATTATAGGAGAAGACTCAGTGCTGTTATCTTGGCAAGGGGAAGGTGCACAAAGTACTAAATGCAGGGGTGCCAATAATTGTGACACACATGTTTTTGAGAAAAATTTATATATTTTTTATAAGGATTTGTTTTTTCTTTGAATAATTTTACTTCAATTAAAGGTTAGATTTCTCTTATATCTTCAGTGTAAGATCAAGCTGATGAACAACAAACACATTTTTTCACAGCCTTTTTTTGCTCATCTTCACCAAGGGTGCCAATAATTCTGGTGGGCACCGCATCTCTGACCACATACAAGTGAAAGGATAACAGCGTTCACACCATTAGCTGTGAGTTCACACCATTAGCTGTGCTTGCGCTGGTGTGACTTCAGATGGTCCAGTCGCTTGAAGCTCAGGCCACAGACAGCGCAGCAGTACGGCCGCTCCCCGGTGTGCGTGCGCTGGTGCACCTTCAGGATGTCGCGCGCGTGAAGCTCTTGCCGCACTGGGTGCAGCGGTGCGGCTTCTCCTGCGTGTGGATCCGCCGGTGCAGCTTCAGGTTCCACAGCCGGCTGAACTTGTTCCCGCACAGCGTGCAGCAGTACGGCTTCTCGCTCGTGTGGCTGCACTTGTGCCTCTTCAGGTCGGCGAAGGAGACGAAGCCCTTGCCGCAGTGGCTGCACAGGTGCAGCCCCTCGCCGGAGTGGATGCGCTGGTGCACCTTCAGGTTGCAGGCCTGCGTGAAGCCCTTCCCGCACTGCGTGCAGGTGTAGGCGGACCCCGCCCTGTGGGTCAGCGGCAGGTGTGCCCTCTGCTGCTGCTGGGCGGCCGGGTTGGGCGGGAGGCCGAAGGGCGCCCCCCGGTGGTGGTCCTCGGCGCCGCTCCTCGCCTTCGCCCTGCGCGGGGCCCGGTAGCGGCCGTCCGCGCCCTGCAGGTAGCCGTCCTCGTTGATGAGGAGGCAGTCCAGCTCTCCCGCGTGGCCCCGCGGGGAGCCCTGCGGGGCGGGCGGCGCCAGCCTCCGGGCGTGCGGGGCGAGGGGGTGGGCGGGGGCCCCCCCCGGGGCGGGGTCCAGCCCTGGCGGGAAGCTCAGCTGGCCGCCCGCCCGCAGCAGCGAGTCCTCCAGCTCCCCTGCGCCGCCCAGCATCGCCGCCATGTACTCGGCCTTAGACTCCGCCTCCAGCGCGGCGCCCAGCTCCTCCTCCACGCCGTAGCGGGCTCCGTACGCGCGGGCCAGCTCCTCCTGCTGCTCCTCCGCGGCCCCCTGCCCCCCCGGCCCTGCCCCGGGGCCCCACTCGCCCGCGCACAGCTGCAGCCGCTCGTCCCCAAAGCCCCCGTCCCGCCCGCGCCCTCAGGGCCGTCCTGTCCTGAGACACAAACCAGGGAAGGGCGGGCCGTCGGCAACACATCCCAATTACAGCCATGAAGTAGAAAGTAAAATGCAAAAAACGCCAAAGGGGGCGAATACTTTTTATACCCTCTGTATGACCTCTGTATGAACAGATTCACATGCACCAGATACTCAGCTCCTGTGTTCCTGCATTCTTAAAATCATTCAAAAACTAAATGTGTGTGCACGTGTGTGTGTGTGTGTGTGTGTGTGTGTGTGTGTGTGTGTGTGTGTGTGTGTGTGTGGGTGTGTGTGTGTGTGTGTGTGTGTGTGGCGAGATCACCCTCCAAACACACCCCCCATCTCTCCTGCAGCTGGTCAGGGGGTGGGGCCACCTGCAGGGCCTCCTCTTTCAGCATGGCATCCAGCCCATCACCGTCCAGATCGGCCTGCTGCTGGGACACAGAGCTCCCTCAGTAACACAGACAGCTCCCTCAATAACACAGGCACAGAGCTCCCTCAGTAACACAGGCACAGAGCTCCCTCAATAACACAGGCAGCTCCCTCAATAACACACACAGAGCTCCCTCAATAACACAGGCACAGAGCTCCCTCAGTAACACAGGCACAGCTCCCTCAATAACACAGGCAGCTCCCTCAGTAACACAGGCACAGAGTTCACTCAATAACACAGAGCTCCCTCAATAACACAGGCAGAGAGCTCCCTCAATAACACAGAGCTCCCTCAATAACAGACACAGAGTTCCCTCAATAACACAGGCAGAGCTAACTGGCATATCACACCAAAGCACCGATCCAGTGCATACAAATGTGGGATTATTCAATTGTATTTACATTTAAGCATTTAGCAGATGCTCTTATCCAGACAGACAACATACACTATAGCATACTATCCACTTATGCAGCTGGATATTTACTGAGTCAATTCAGGGTACGTGTCTTTGCTCAAGGGTAAAATGGCAGTGCCCCACCTGGGAATCAAACCTGCAACCTCTTTACAAGTTACAAGCGCAGTTCTCTAAGCACTACTCTACACTGCCCCCTGTGTCAGCAGTGTTAGAATCAGTCAGTGTACAGGCTGGGGGGGTGGGCACCCTGGTCCTGGGGGGCCGCAGGGTGTTGCTGATTTTCATCACTCCCTACACCCTCCCAGACCCCTCCGCTCCGCCTCTTCTGGTAAACTGACTGCCCCATCCCTCCGGGGCGCCTGGCAGCTGCTCCTTGCGGTCTCGCATCTTCTCTGTCACTTGCAATCTTCCGCAAGAGACTCAAAAGCCACCTCTTCAGACTCCACTACCACTGAACACTGTCCATCTAACTAATTTGTCGTCACCACTGTTTACTTGTTCTACACTATACTTTAAAAAAATTATTATAATAATTTTTTTTAAATAAAAATAAAAATAACCACACTAACCTTTTCCTTCCCAGTGTTACAGGTATGATACGCAGACGCCTGCAATGATGTCTATTGCTGTATTACTGCACTGATCTTGTGCGCTAACTATGATTGTTCCTACCATGTATTAATGCACATCTTGTAAGTCGCTCTGGATAAGAGCGTCTGCTAAATGCTTAAAATGTAAATGTAAAATGTCATTGTTAATTGATCAATTAGAGCAGTTGATTACACAGTTAACTCAGGCCACCTGGGTCTAAATTGGGTCACTGATTTTAACCACATCAGCAGCGCAAGAACGAACGTGGTCACGATCGACGTTTACCGCTGTGGCGCTCATGTCCGGCGCTCTGACGGGGCTGGACGGAGCCAGTTCCTCTGGGGCGCTCGGAGGTCCAGGGTTCGAGTTCGACACTTCCCCCGGACAGCTGCTCCAGGTCCCTTCCGGAACCTTCTCCTGCTTCAGACCACGCCCCTCATCAACACCTGGACGGGAGAAACACACCACACCACCAAGACCCCAGAGAGTTTTCATCAAGACGATTCTTCACTTGAAAAGCCAGCTAATATATCAGGGGTGAGCAAGGGGGGCCGTAATCGCTTCTGGATTTCATGCCAACTTCTGCTCTTAATTATTTAATTAGCCCCATCGTTTACATGATCTGACATTTTAGCTAAATTTCTTGATAAGCCCGTGAATGAGCTTCCTGTGTTCCCATATGAAACATGTTACTGGGGTATAATCTACAAGTGAAGCAGCATTGGTGTATCCACCTAATTAGCCAATTGAGCCACAAGGGTGCACACAAAAACCTGCACACACACACCGGCCCTCCAGGACCGGAATTGCCCCCCTGTAATATATGGTATTTTTTTATTCTATCGTATAAACTTCACATAAAGTATTTCAGCAAGCTGAAATACTCCTCCACAGTGGCCGTTTTGTTTGAACTATGTTTGGCCAAATGTGCAGTTTGGGTTTCTTTGTAAAAAGATTCTTCACAATGGCTTGTTTTTTTAGAACCATGGTATTCCAAAAAAATAGTTTTTTTTAACCAAGCCAGTGAGATAAATCTGACAAATCAGCCAATTTTGCTTGAAAACGCAGGACGGTATTGTTGAGTTAACTTGCACTATAATTAGGCCAGGCAAGGTCAGCAGAACAAGAGGCCACAGGTGGAAATTAGTTAAAGGCAAATTCCGCACAGATATTAGGAAGTTTTTCTTACACACAGAGTTGTCAATGCCTGGAACAGCTTGCCAGGTCGGGTAGTAGAGGCAGAAACACTTGGGCTATTCAAGTCCAGGCTAGATGCAGTACTAGATACTATTTAGATTAGGACATGATGAGCCTAGATGGGCCGAACGGCCCGTTCTCATCATTATGTCCTCATGTTCTTAGGTGATAGTAACAGCGCATGCTAAAACCTCTCGTTTGTGCAAATAAGACCGCCGTTCCTCACCGGACTGTGCTCCGGAGGGTCGGTCCTCCGTGTCCTCGCTGGGAACTCCAGCCCTTCCGCAGTCAGCACACCTCGCCCGCCCGCCGCCCTCTCTCTCTCTCCGCCGGCTCTCGGACCACTGCAGCCTCTGCCTCAGAGACTCCACTTGCTCGCGGCTTCGCGACACCTCCTCCAGGAAGCTGTCCTCCACCAGCCGGGTGATCTCGTACATGGCTGCTTTGAACACCGTCTCCATCACGCCGGACAGCTGCGACTGAAAGGTGAGGATGGCGTCCGACATGTCTGCCGATCTGTTTCGACGACGGCTAGACGATATGTCAGAACGACACTCCTTTAGTCCGGTTTGTCGAGCCACGGAGGTCAACAATTGTCAGTAAGCAACACGTTAATGCAGCTAGCTAAATAAACAGATAGCTAGCAAGTCCGCTAACTAGATCACTGGTTCGAACTCTTCCTGCATTTGGCTCCCAGGCCACACTTCAGATATACGGCTAGCTTTCCTTGTAAGATGATCTTAGTGGCAAAAACACTAAACATATTTGACTGTCTTCGCTGGCTAAATTGGCTCACTAAAGTTAGGATTGTAACATTAACCTCCGTCTGACAGAAAGATGCTGTCTGGTGTGGAGACACAGCTTTCTTCCGGGGCAGATTCGGCTAAATCTGCACACTACTCAAATGGACATAACGCGCGTATTTTCGGAACTAAAAGTCGTTTTTTATGTACCCTCGTGAACGGAATAGTTTTGGGTGACGATCTGACATGTCCACGGCGATCGAGTGCGGGATTATCCACAAAAAACCCGACAGATGTTGTGTGTGGCCGTCTACACAAAAGCCCTTCTAAAGGTACCCCCACCTTCGAACTTCCTAAACTGACGGGCTACGGGTCCCCGCAATGGACAAATGGAGCAGGAGGGACGGAGTACATTTCCACCCAAGGTGTGAAGATGCTGGTACTATGTGCAGCTGTGGTAGTTTACTCATTTGTATTTTCGCGATTTTAGTTAAGTCTTGCTTTAAAAAAAAGAAAAGAAAAAAAGCCTTTTATTAAATTTGTCCACGGTACGGTACGGCCCGGTAACCAATCCGTGCCCCCACGTTTTCGCATTTTCCACTGCCAAGCAACCAGTACCGAACCTAAATATCCATGCTGAATTTAGTTCCTGCTCTGTTTGGGTACTAGCGAGCCGAATTGTCACAGTAAATCTCGAGTTAAACCCAGGCCTTTGAAACAAAAGGATCTTAACTGGACAGTGTCAATATGTAAGTGGAAATTGTACTGGAAAGTGTACCGGACCAGTACCGGTCCGTGGATCATTTGGTACCGGCCCGCACAGAAAGAATTACAACTTTTTTTATTTGATTTCCATTTTATTGCCTATCGCAGTCTGCAGGGTGTTTTATTTTGAAGAAATTACCACTTCCGTCTGTGCCTCTTTTCCGCACTTGTCTCAGTCGCAGTTTTTTTCCATGCACCAATAAATTAAGCCCACAAGCTAACCCTAGCAAAAATGAGTAAAAAACAAACATTGCTGGAGAGCTTCTTTGAAAAGGGGAAAGACCCAATGATGAGACAGCAGAAGACTCCAAGACTGCCAAAAAAAAGAAAGCTGCATTTAAAAGAAGTTGAGTTGAGTTGAGTCACATTTACATTATAAATGTAATAATTAAATTAATAATTAAATGATATATTGTGTTTTGTTATGCGCGTGATTCGCTGTTTTTTACAACCCCATTCACTGTTTAACATTGTGAGTGGCCTTCGTTGTGGTGTCAGAAAAAGACATGCATTTTATCCATAGTTGTACATACTCTGTTGGATGAAAATGCAAGGCTACCCGATTAAATAATAAAAAGAAATCTTCAGTGTGTTAACTACAACGGTAGAAGGACACACACATTCAGTTTTATGGTAAATGTCACAGGAACTACGGATTGAAGCGGGAAGCAAAAACGAGTGTCTATTCAAATTGTGTATGTAAGCTTTTCAAATTCACATCAATATAATTGGCCCTGGCTGTGGTTAATATTTTTTTTGTTTGCTTTAGTTTTTTTGCGTTTGATTTGTTATATCCGGATAAATTAACTATCCCCGTATATCTATTTTATTCTACTGTTGCATTGTTTTTTCTTGCAAAAGCAAGCAAATTAATAATTTTTAACATTGCCTTTTCCTGGCTTACCTCCCGCACAGTAGAGGGCAGCACTGCTGTGCTGAGTGAGCCCGACCCAAGACAACGCTTCCGGTTCGTGTTGGTGACTAAAACGCAATAGGCGTTCAGTCTGTGTACACTTGTAAGAAGATAAATATTCCGAGGTGGACACGACCGCCTTTTATACCGTATCAATTGTTTCTTGCGGTACAAAGCTGTACTGGTTTAGCTTTTTAGGCAAGGTGGGCCAGGGTACGAAGAATGTGCGAAACTGCTGTGCAAGCCTTCCAGACCCATTTAACCTCGGTCATGGAGATCCTGGTCAAATCCACGGTTTGCGAAACCACTAAACTTTTCGAGGCTAGCATTCGAGAGCTTCGTGCTGAAATGGGCAGAATCCAGCAGGAAAACGAGTCTCTGCAGTCCAGAATGCGGACTTCGGAAACCACATTTCTCTCACTGCACGATGGTGAGTTGATGCGCAGGTTACTTCTTTACTTCCCGCCGGGCACAATAGTGACAAAATTATTGGTATTTTCAGGCCCTAAATTGTTTATAGTTTTACAGGGTTTTCCCCCCCGTGCATTATGAAGATCACCATCAAGTCCTACGATTTCAGAAACGAACTTTGTTTGAAATGCAAATACTAACAGTAATACTAATGTACCGCCAAATGAAATGTTTAACGTATAACCGTAAGAAAAAAAAATAGCGTATAGTAATATATATTTTTTTATTTTAAGTCCAAAGTACAACAAACTCATCAGGCCATAGCGATGCTGTGAAAATACATGATCAAAGTGGTCCTTTAAAAACAAAGTCGTGTGGCTTGCACGTTACAGGCCGCAGAGCACCACAGAACGTTTCTTAAAGGGGCTGATGGGAGTTGGAGTCTGGAGCATGTCAACTGAGTAGCCTGTGCATTTTAAATTGACATTTTAAGCATTTAGCAGACGCTCTTACCAGAGCGACTTACAAGATGAGCATTAAACATGGTAAGAACAATCATAGTAGTAGTGAACTGAAAACTCCCTTTAAAGCAGAGTGAAATTAAAGACATCACTTGTCACAAGGGTCACCAGTATGTATATGTATTATGTTCGTGTATGTATTATATAGGCCTTAAGCTGAAAATATTTCTCCATCTCCCCCTCTCCCTCCCCCTCTCCTCCAGATGCACAGGCCGGTGGCGCTCCCATTCTGCCCCACTGCTGGGCCTCTCACCCCAGGGAGTACGAGGATGAGGACGAGGACGAGGAGGTGGTGGAGCCCAATCCTGTGCTCTTTGAGGAGGAGAGTCCACTGCAGGGGTTGAACATCCTCATTAAACAGGTTGCTAACCCTGCATTCTAACAGGGGGCGATTCGGCAACTAGTTACCCGAAATGTCTGATTGAGCAGCCGACTTCCGGTTTTTGGCCGATTCGGCGATTTGTGGGCGTGGCGGCGACACAGAAAAGTAGAAAATTCTGAACTTTCGGGCGATATCGCCCAGTAAGAGCCAATCAAATTAATGTCTTGCTCTTTTTACCTTCCACGCGGAAACCAACACAACACCGAAATTTTGTTCCTAGTTCCGATACTTCAACATGAATGAGGAGAAACTGATAACAGCGGTCTGCAGTACCCCCATATTTTATTTAATCCTAAAAGCATAAATATTTATAGCTAGCTAAACTTATATGGCCTACATACATCTTATTTAATGTTTGTGTTGGTTAAAAGGCAATTTTTTATCGCATGGGTACGTTTGGGAAAACGTACCGGAGACAAATTGTGAGCCGTTTCCAGCACAAGTAAATGGACGCAATTGTAAAAAGCCTTCTGAGTTTGAGTTTGAGGTTCATGATTGAAGGAAACAATACTGCTAGCCAACTAATATTTATAATAAAGATTCTCAAAATCTATGATGAACTATTCGTTTACCATGCAAGAATTTTGTAAGCACGTCGGAAGCACTTTTGAGGAAGCCATTCAAGCGTGGGGAACGCCCACTGGGCGATTTATTCGCCTAGTATCGCCCCCTGTTAGAATGCGGGGTAAGAGTCGCTCTTTCTCCCTGTGTGTCTGCCGTAAGGATAAGGATTTTATTTTGCCAGGTTACACACAGTATTTACACAGGGTAATTGGAATGTATCTTTCCGCATACCTCTCCTAGATGCACACACAAACCATCAGAGAGGTCAGAGCGCAGGGTCAGCCATAGTACGGCGCCCCTGAAGCAGTTTAGGGGTTCAAGTGCCTTACTCAAGGGCACTTCGGCAGTGCCCCAGGAACTGAACTGAACTGAACTGAACTAGAACTGAACTAGCATAATTGTTTTTTTTAATTGTTTTGGGGTTCGAACCAGCAACCCTCCGCTCGACAGCCCATGTTGCAAACCACTGAGCCAGTGCCGCCCCTAAACCATGTCTCCTCACAGCATCTAGAGACACAACTCCTCAGTTCTCTGTTCTTAACACTGAAAGGCCTGCCTCCCTGCCATTGAAGCCAAAACTTTACAATCTGGTGAACTTGTAAAAATCCATTAAGGGGTGTGTTCAAATACAGCACTGTGGCTGTTCTGGAAACTCATGTTACCAACGGAACCTCCTGCAGTTAAGAAGCAGAGAGAGGATGGGAGGAGCGCAGGAGCTGAGCATGTGGTGGGTCTAAAGGGTCTGTGGTCTCCTCTTCCTGGCAGGAGTCTGAGTTGGAGGAGTGCAGGCCGGAGTTGGGCGTCCTGAAGCAAGACGAGGCGGCCGGGACAGGTGAGGCAGGGGAGCACGGAGCCCTACTGCTCTGCCCTAACACGTGGTGTTCATTGTGAAGGGGAGAGGCGTGGGAAAGCCCATACAGACTGATGCATGTGGATAGGGGCTTGTTTGAGTTTGCAGTACCACCTGATGGCGTTGATCTACTGCTGTAGCTCATTGCTTTGTCATAAAGGTGAGGTTTGCTTTTACCCCACACATAAAAACAGGAGTTACTTAAGACTGATTCTAAGTATCTGCTAAGTGATATCCCCCAGGTGCAGAAGTAAGCCCCGCCCTCCTGTGTGCCAGGGGAGGGGCCTTCAGAGATGCATCTGTACAGACCAGGGCAATGGAGGTGGAGTCAAGCCAGGCCGGGAACAAAACGGAGACCCCCAACGATGCCCCAGAGGGCAGGTGGGAGGAACAGTGTGTAACAAACACCTCTCCGCAAGAGTCCACCTCAACGCTGGGGCCAGGTTCGTTGGTGTTTCGGGTAGAGTCTCGACCGAGGGCTCACTCTACGGGAGCCGGATGCCCTTGCTGCAACGCCCGGAAGGCCAGGACCGGAGAGACCCCACACAACAAAACCATTGCGCATCACCTGGCCCTCCAAAGACGGCAGATCATCCCCCCGAGGCTGGAGTCGCACCCCTGCCAGATCTGCCACAGGGTCTTCAGCGGCCGCACGAGTCTCGCCGCGCACCAGCGCGTCCACACGGACGAGAGGCCCTTCGCCTGCCAGCTCTGCACCAAGACGTTCAAGCACAGCACCAGCCTGTGCAGGCACATGGTCTGGCACCGAAGGGTGGTCGACAGGCCCTTCGCCTGCCACCTCTGCACCAAGACGTTCAAACACAACCCCAGCCTGAAAAGGCACCTGCGAGACGTTCACCCAGTCGAGACACGTGGAGAGACATCACACGCGATCCCGCAGGGACTCCACAGGCCTGGCTTCCGCCCCAACGCCCCAACGCCCAACCGGCCAAAAGGAGCCGCCCTGTCCCGACGGTCCGTACCCCAGCAGACTAAGGAGAGATTGGACCAGCAGGGAGCTGCGGTCCATCGTAGATTTCTCTAGAAATAGATCCCCCCCAATTCACATGGGTGAGTTCCTCTCGTGTCTTATAGTTTTATACAGAAAACAAAGCTTCTGGGGGTGACCTTCCAGAACGATGAGAGAGGGAACCGGAGCTGGGAGGAGGCCCTCCGGCACATCCGTTAAACAATCGGGAGCTGGAGCACACGGCCCCTCACAATGACGGGTAAGATCCTGGTCCTGGAGGCAATAGTCCTCCCCAGCCTTCTCTATATTGGCTGAGTGTTTCCCCCGGACAGGGCCACTAGCAAGCTTATCGCGAGGATGGCCTTCTGCTTTGTCTGGGGGAACAACATGGAGAGGCTGGGGAGGACAACCCTGATGGAGGAGGAGAAAGGGGGCAGGGGGGTCCCAGACATAACAAACATTATTTTAGCACAGGGTCTGGCCGCACTGGTCCAGAACACCCAGAGGGGTTTCTGGTACATTTGCTAAGTACTATGCCACTCCCTTCCTCAGGTCTATGTGTGGGCTGGACCTCACTGCCATACAGCTGGGAACCCCCATTCGTCTACAGAGCCCTGAGGGATTTTGCCTTCAGGACTGGATTGGTCAGGGCCGGGTTGCTTGCCCTCATGGACCTATAAAAAATGTCCTTTTCGAGATCGGGAGAGACTGACGCTCCCGAGGGGTAACCCGACTCTGAGCCCAGAAATCATTTGGAAAAATACAAACCATAAAACACTCAAATCCTCTAATCTGTTATGTTGTACCCCTGTCTTTGTAAAATATATGTCTGAACCCATTGTTGAACGAATACCTTTTTGAATTTAATTTGTTTTTCTTAAAACACCCTACACGCTGTGTTTTAAATAAAGAAGTAGTACTGAAATGGAAAAGCTAAATCTCTCGACTCTTAATTCCGTGGCGTCCACCGATACATTATCATGCTTAATAACATGTTGGTTGGAAGCTGAGTGCGATGTAGGCAGAGCCGCTTGGTCAATCGAACGAGTAAAATGAACGACTGAACTGAGAAAACGAATCATTACTCCCGAGTCAGTAAAAAGAGTCGTTCAGTTCGAACGAATCTTTCGCGAACTGCACATCACTAGTAGTTACGCACTCAAATACCCACTTCGAACACCTACTACCAACTCTACAGATTCGACTCAAGAGTGATGCCATATCACAAGGTCTTTCTCTGTGTATGGCACCTGAATGTTGGATACAAACGAGGAGAGGAAATCTCTGAATCGCTCAACGGTAAAGTGTTGCCAGGAATATTTAGATGTAGCCTTCATTATGCCATTCTAACATGTGTACCGTGGGCTATCAACTAACCAACTAGCCTAATAATGTAGAAATCCAATTAAGACAACTAAATTGATTAATTACATGGGCTTTAACCTAACGAATATGTTGGGGATTGCTTGCTGCAATTTGCCATCTTTGTTGTCAATATAACTGACAAATCAATGCAAATAAGCTATTTAATATATAACTGAAAATTGTACACATTTTAACGGATAAAATTGCATTCGCTGTTTTTTACAACCCCATTCACACTTCATTGAATGTAGGTATGTTACAATTCCCGTGCGCAGCGGCGGTCTAGATGTGCCTGTGTCCCGGTGCGAGCGATTACGAGAGACTATGGCCGTACCCCAGAAATGCAGGCTTTTCAAGGGCTGTTTTTTTTCCACCATACGGCGATATAACGTAGTTGAAAACTCGATCCTCCACCTTGTTTCCGAAATTTGATTAAACATTGCTTGGTTTGGTCATATGCTACACTTCAGAGTCAGACTCGTGTTTAGTGCTTTCAAAATGATATATCGCAAGTTCAGAACTAAATAAAAGGTATCCAGGACGTTAATATAACATTTGATCTTGTTTCTGGCGAAATTTCATTGAAATCAGTTGGTGCGAAATGCGATATTTTTGACCCGGAATGTGAGATATCTTTGCCCAAATGCTCACTGCCTGCCGTGGTTTTTGCCGTGTTGCGGCGTGTGCGCAACATGTAATTATGTGATTAATTTATTATGTAATGCAATTTCAGATAATTCAAATTAAGATATATCATATCTTTTTTAGAATGCTTCAATCTGTAATTACTGAAAATGTAATGCAATTACCTTTATTTTTAAGAAAGTTATGGTAATTTATGTTATTGAATCACCGCTTGTGTTTCAAGGTCATTGGAAAACAATAGGGGTCAATGTGCAAATTTCCGAGTGTAAGAATTACCATAACTTCCTGAAAACTTAAGATATGAGAGTGAATAAGGTATCAAATTAAATGTATTTTCATGCTCTATCCGGAGGGGTAAGTTTCGGGCTAGATTTATAACGTTTAATTATTCATAGTATTCATTATGAGTGTCAGAAAAAGACATGCATTTTTATCCATACCTGTACATACTGTTGGGTGAAAATGCAAGACTGCGTGATAATACTTTTTTAAAAAAATCTACTTCAGTGTGTTCTAAACTACAACGATAGAAGCCCGACTCAGCCATAAAAAAACACCATTGTCGTTTTCCGCAGAAATTCTCTTGCAAATGATGGCACAGCTTCGGTGTGTTTTGAGCTCTCGAAGGACACACACATTCAGTTTTATGGTAAATGTCACAGGAACTACGGATTGAAGCGGGTAGATAGTTAGCCAAGATACTACTTTCCAAGACCAAAGAAAAACGAGTGAAATGTATTCCAATTGTGTATTTCAGCTTTTAAAATTCACCTCAATATAATTGGCCCTGGCTGTGGTTAATATGTTTTTGTTTGCCTTTTTTTTTGCCCTTGATTTGTTTTATTCTACTGTTGCATTGTTTTTTCTTGCAAAAGCAAGCGAATTAATCATTTTTAACATTGCCTTTTCCTGGCTTACCTCCCGCACAGTAGAGGGCAGCACTTCTGTGCTGAGTGAGCCCGACCCAAGACAACGCTTCCGGTTCGTGTTGGTGACTAAAACGCAATAGGCGTTCAGTCTGTGTATAATATATTCATATTATATATTCCGATAAATATTCCGAGGTGGGCACGACCGCTTTTTATACCGTATCAATTGTTTCTTGCGGTACAAAGTTGTACTGGTTTAGCTTTTTAGGCAAGGTGGGCCAGGGTACGAAGAATGTGCGAAACTGCTGTGCAAGCCTTCCAGACCCATTTAACCTCGGTCATGGAGATCCTGGTCAAATCCACGGTTTGCGAAACCACTAAACTTTTCGAGGCTAGCATTCGAGAGCTTCGTGCTGAAATGGGCAGAATCCAGCAGGAAAACGAGTCGCTGCAGTCCAGAATGCGGACTTCGGAAACCACATTTATCGCACTGCACGATGGTGAGTTGATGCGCAGGTTACTTCATTCTTTACTTCCCGCCGGGCACAATAGTGACAAAATTATTGGTATTTTCAGGCCCTAAATTGTTTATAGTTTTACAGGGTTTACCCCCCGTGCATTATGAAGATCACCATCAAGTCCTACCATTTCAGAAACGAACTTTGTTTGAAATGCAAATACTAACAGTAATACTAATGTACCGCCAAATGAAATGTTTAACATATAACCGTAAGAAAAAATAGCGTATAGTAATAAACATTTTTATTTTAAGTCCAAAGTACAACAAACTCATCGCACCATAGCCATGCGGTGAAAATAAATGATGCTGATGATGAATAAGTGATCCTGTGGAAGTGAAATTAAAGAGCTCACTTGTTAAAGGGTCACCAGTATGTGTATGTATTATGTTCATGTATTAACCTCAAAATATTTCTGATGGTGATCATTAGGCCAGCCACCTATGTGATCTGACATTTTTGCTCCATTTCTTGATAGGTTTGTGTACGACAGCTGACAACTGTTCTTGTGTGAAACGTTATTATTATTTTATTATTTATTATGATTGGTTCTCTGTGGCTCAGTTGGTAGAGCATGGCGTTAGCAACGCTTAGGTTGTGGGTTCAATCCCCACTGGGACCACATATACTGAAACATGTATGCATTCACTACTGTGAGTCGCTTTGGATAAAAGCGTCTGCTAAATGGTATATATTATATATTATATGTTATGATCTAATCTAAGTGAAGCAGCAGTGGTGTAAACAGCTCATTGAGCCAGGGTGATTGGTGGAAACAAAAACCTGCACACGCACCGGCCCTCCAGGACCGGAGTAGCCCGCCTCTCCAGGGTTCGAGGCTAGCAGGGCAGACGTGCGATGATGCCGTTCTGTGAGCACAGTCAACACCGTTTTTACCGTTGTGTGCATGTGCGTGTAGTGTAATGGTTAGGGAGCTGGGCTTGTAACTCAGAGGTTGCAGGTTCAATTCCCAGGCGGGGACACTGCTGTTGTACCCTTGAGCTAAAGGTACTTAACCTGAATTGCTTCAGTAAAATATCCAGCTGTATAAATGGATTGTATGTAAAAGAAATGTAAACTGTAAGTCGCTCTGGATAAGAGCGTCTGCAAAATGCCTACAAATGTGAAATGTAAAATGGATTGGAGAATGAGGCTTTCTTAAACCAAAAATGGGGTTGACTGACGTCTCCCTCCCTCCCTCCCTCCCTCCCCTCTCTCTCTCCCTCCCTCCCTCTCCCTCTCTCCCTCCCCCTCTCCTCCAGATGCACAGGCCGGCGGCGCTCCCGTTCTGCCCCACTGCTGGGCCTCTCACCCCAGGGAGGACGAGGACGAGGACGAGGAGGTGGTGGAGCCCAACCCTGTGCTCTTTGAGGAGGAGAGTCCACTGCTGGGGTTGAACATCCTCATTAAACAGGTTGCTAAGAGTCGCTCTCTCTCCCTGTGTGGAGTCGCTCTCTCTCCCTGTGTGTCTGCCGTAAGGATAAGGATTTTATTTTGCCAGGTTACACACAGTATTTACACAGGGTAATTGGAATGTATCTTTCCGCATACCTCTCCTAGATGCACACACAAACCATCAGAGAGGTCAGAGCGCAGGGTCAGCCATAGTACGGCGCCACTGAAGCAGTTTAGGGGTTCAAGTGCCTTACTCAAGGGCACTTCGGCAGTGCCCCAGGAACTGAACTGAACTGAACTGAACTAGCATCCCTCCGGTTTCCAGTTAATTGTTTTTTCCTTGGCCTTTCTGGGATTCGAACCAGCAACCCTCCGCTCGACAGCCCGTGTTGCAAACCACTGAGCCAGTGCCGCCCCTAAACCATGTCTCCTCACAGCCTCTAGAGACACAACTCAGTTCTCTGTTCTTAACACTGAAAGCGCTGCCTCCCTGCCATTGAAGCCAAAACTTTACAATCTGGTGAACTTGTAAAAATCCATTAAGGGGTGTGTTCAAATACAGCACTGTGGCTGTTCTGGAAACTCATGTTACCAACGGAACCTCCTGCAGTTAAGAAGCAGAGAGAGGATGGGAGGAGCGCAGGAGCTGAGTATCTGGTGGGTCTAAAGGGTCTGTGGTCTCCTCTTCCTGGCAGGAGTCTGAGTTGGAGGAGTGCAGGCCGGAGTTGGGCGTCCTGAAGCAAGAGGAAGCGGCCGGGACAGGTGAGGCAGGGGAGCACGGAGCCCTACTGCTCTGCCCTAACACGTGGTGTTCATTGTGAAGGGGAGAGGCGTGGGAAAGCCCATACAGACTGATGCATGTGGATAGGGGCTTGTTTGAGTTTGCAATACCACCTGATGGCGTTGATCTACTGCTGTAGCTCATTGCTTTGTCATAAAGGTGAGGTTTGCTTTTACCCCACACATGAAAACAGGAGTTACTTAAATGACTGATTCTAAGTATCTGCTAAGTGATATCCCCCCCCCCCCCAGGTGCAGAAGTAAGCCCCGCCCTCCTGTGTGCCAGGGGAGGGGCCTCCACAGATGCATCTTTACAGACCAGGGCAACGGAGGCGGAGCCAAGCCTGGCCGGGAACAAAACGGAGACCCCCAACGATGCCCCAGAGGGCAGGAAGGAGGAACAGTGTGTAACAAACACCTCTCCGCTAGAGTCCACCTCAACGCTGGGGCCAGGTTCGACGCCAGGCACCGTCCTGAGAAGGAAACTTGGGAGACCCAGGAAAGGGGAGCAAATTCTGATGGGCGGCAACGGGCCAGGTTCGTTGGTGTTTCGGGTAAAGTCTCGACCGAGGGCTCACTCTCCGAGAGCCGGATGCCCTTGCTGCAACGCCCGGAAGGCCAGGACCGCAGAGACCCCCTCACCTGCCCAAGCCCTGCCCCCCAGCTGTCTGATAGACAGTCAGTGCACAGTGTGCGAGAAGGTCCTCAGTAAAGCCTCTGCTCTCAGAAACCACAACAAAACCATTGCGCATCGCCTGGCCCTCCTAAGACAGCAGATCGTCCCCCCGACGCTGGAGTCGCACCCCTGCCAGATCTGCCACAGGATCTTCAGCGGCCGCACGAGTCTCGCCGCGCACCAGCGCGTCCACACGGACGAGAGGCCCTTCGCCTGCCAGCTCTGCACCAAGACGTTCAAGCACGGCACCAGCCTGAGCCGGCACATGGTCAGGCACAGAAAGATGGTCAAGCAAGAGGCCAGGCGGAGCAGGCACCCGCGAGAAGAGGTTCACCCAGTCGAGACTCGTGGAGAGGCGTCACGCGTGATCCCGCAGGCACTCCACGGGCCTGGGTCCGTGACCACGGCCCAAACGCTCCTCTAGCCAAAAGGAGACGCCCTGTCCCCGCGTCCCGTGCCATCGAAGTTTCCGACGCGGCAATGATCCCGAGCAAAGGACATCCAGAGTTCGTTTAATGATCGAGCAGCACAAAGTCGCTGCTTTCTAGGAGTGAACGTTTCAAACCTGCCGTATCCTGGTGTCCCTTTTTGTAGATCGATATACTTTCACTGCAGCCTTCAGTGTTAGTTTCATGTTTAAATTGAGTTCTCTTTCAGTTACACTCGATGGGAACTGTTTGAGGATGTGGGTGTCACAAGCCCGTTGTTCAGACTTAATGTAGCCGCCAATGTTAAACACAGTCAGTTTATGAAACCACACCGTTCTGGGCCAAAAGTGAATTGCACATTCCCATTTTTAATAAAACATTGTTTAAAAAAATTAAAACATTTTTCTTTTTTTGGATTTTTTTTGTTAAACATTTTACCTGGGGAATACTCAGAGAAATATAGATCAAAATAAACACAAATAAGTGTGAAGCAAGTTTAGGCACTAACGTACAAATACAAGGCAGTAAAGCGAAGCAGTATCAGACCGATGGTGACTGTACAGGTGTGTTCTGGTTAGGGTTTCCAGACTGGGGTCTGTTTTAAGTATATTATTTATGTTTCCATGCTTCATAAATAACATACAGGTATTTTAGATTTTCAGATCAAATAAACCTTGTCTGCTTTTCACACCTTGGGTAAAATTGTGATCGTTGCCATTTTTTTATTCCATTCACATTTAGGCATTTAGCCAATGTTCTAATCCAGAGTGGCTTACAAGAAAGTGCATATAAAAAGGCTCAAAGAAATATATTTATTGTACTGAATAGCTACTTGAATAGGCCCATAATATAATACCATCAGTTTAGACATGCTACTGTACAAATTGCTACTGCATTGCAGAAAGTAGTGTGTTGAAAAATATGCCAAACTCCTTCAGATGGAAACATTTCGTAAACCCTGAATTTGGACATGACCCAGCCAACATTACTCATTGAAATGTTAGTCACGGGAGGTTTCTTTCAACATGCAAAGGCATTTTTATTTAAAAAAAAAAAAAAATAGTTGTTTTAGCAGCTTTCTAGTATGGAAGGTAAAGTAAAGCATAAGTAGAGTTTAAATGTTGGGTTTTTCAGTTCAACAGCTTAAATGATAAAATGGAGAGCAGACATAGTGTCCTCCAGAATTATTGGCACCGTTGGTAAAGATGAGCAAAAAAGGCTATGAAAAAAGTATTTGTTGTTCATCAGCTTGATCTTACACTCAAAATATGAGAACATTTAATTGAAGTAAAATGATTCAAAGAAAATAAAATTTTCCTCAAAAACGTGTGTCACGATTATTGGCAACCCTGCATTTAGTACTATGTGCACCTTCCCCTTGCCATGATAACAGCACTGAGTCTTCTATAATACTTGATAAGGTGGGAGAACACATAGCAAGGGATCTGAGACCATTCCTCCATACAGAATCTATCCAGATGCTTCAGAGTCCTTGGTCCTCGCTTGTGGACTCTCCTCTTCAGCTCACCTCACAGGTTTTCAATGGGGTTTAGATCAGAGGACTGGGATGGCCATTGTAAAAGCTTGATTCTGTGGTGAGTGAACCATGTTTTTGTGGATTTGGAGGCATGCTCTGGATCATTGTCCTGCTGGAAGATCCAACCACAACTCAGTTTTAGCCTCCTGACAGAGGCAGCCAGATTTTGATCTAAAATCTCCTGGTAATTGATGGAGTCCATGATACCATGTATCCTAACCAGGTTCCCAGGGCCTTTGGAAGTAAAACAACCCCACAAAATCGCAGATCCACCACCATACTTCACAGTGGGGATTAGGTTATTTTCTGCATGACCATCCCTCTTTTTACGCTAAACCCACCACTGGTGTTTGTTGCCAAAAAGCTCTATTTTTCATCTATGGTCATCTGACCATAGAACGCAGTTGCACTCAAAGTTCCAGTGACGTTTAGCAAACTCCAGGTGCTTATGTTTGTGGTTTGATGACAGCAGAGGCTTTCTTCTGGCAAGCCTTCCAAATAGATTGTTGGCATTGAGGTGGCATCTAATTGTAGTTTTGGAGACTTGGTGACCCCAAGATGCAAAAAAATTCTGCAATTCTTGAAATGTGATCCTTGGAGATATTTTTGCCTCTCGAACCATCCTCCTCAGTGTCTCTGGGGGAAAAATACCCTTGCATCCTCTTCCAGGCAGGTTCATCACAGCTCCAGTTATTTTAAACTTTTGAATTACTGCCTTAATAGTAGAGATGTATATTGTCAGGTGTGTAGCTATTTGTTTACAGCTATTGCCTGATTTATGAAGGTCAACAACCTTTTGTCTCATTTCATTTGTGTATTCTCTGATCTTCCCCATGTTGGATGACCACTTAAGAGTTCCTAAAGACTCAGGTGAACTTAAACAAAATACAATATAATTGGGATAATAATAATAATATACGCCATTTAGAAGACGCTTTTATCCAAAGTGACTTGCAGTAGTGAATGAATACATTTTCAGTATATGTGGCCCCAGTGGGAATTGAACCCACAACCTAAGTGTTGCCAACACTGTGCTCTACCAACTGAGCCACAGAGAACCACACTTCATTTAGATTGTATTCATAATAATTTCTAAGGGTGCCAATAATTGTGATGTTTTTTTGAGAAGAATGTTCATTATTTACATTATATTTTATTCATTTAGCAGACACTCTTTTCCAGAGCGACTTACAAACTGTGCATTAATACATGGTGAGATTAATCATAGTCCGTGCCAGAGATCAGTGTCGTGATGCAATAATAGACATAATAGTTGGCATCTGCAAACCGTACCTGTAACACAAGGTAGGAAGTTAGTGTTTTATTTGATAAGGTATTTTTTTCTTTTAATAATTTGACTTAAATTAAAGGTGAGATATCTCTCATATTATAATTTTTTTAAATAGATTTTGTTTCTGATTTTACCCCATTTTCTCCCAATTTAGTAGCCAATTAGACCTGCTATTTTATGTCAATCCCCCCGCTAGTAATGTGAGTTTGTTGCTGTAGTCCTGCGTAGTGATGAAGGCGAAGCATTGTCTCCTCCGAGACGACACTCACCAGGCCATCGACCGTAACCCGGTACTCCAGGGCCACTCTTATACGCAGCGAACGTCCTGTCGGCTTCCCTCCGCCCTCCCTGGGGCGGACAGCCAATCGCAGGGAATCGAACCCCAGTCTCTGTGGCCAGTGTTGAACGTTGTAACCACTGGACCACGCGGGAGGTCAATATCGCTCATATTTTGAGTGTAAGATCAAGCTGATGAACAACAAATAATTTTTTTCATAGCCTTATTTGCTCATCTTTACCAACGGTGCCAATAGTTCTGGAGGGCACTGTAATTGATCTTATCTCCTCTCTTAGTGTTGCTGCTGCAACACACACATCCAATACGTGTACCCACACATGCACACATTCACAAATACACATACGCACACACACATGCTCACGCACACAAATGCACATACGCACACACACACCCACACATGCACACATTCACAAATACACATACGCACACACACACATGCTCACGTGTACCCACACATGCACACATTCACAAATACACATACGCACACACACATGCTCACAAGTACACACAGCCACGCACGCACGCACACAAATGCACATGCACACACACGCTCACAAATACACACATATACACACTTCCAAACCCCTGCAGGCACGTACTCATGTACATGCATGCACACACACACACACACACATTGACACACACACCCACGCTCATGCGCACACGTACTTGGTTTGTGATATTTTGGTGTCATTAGCACTAGCCTGTAAAGCTGTTTGCAGGTCAACTCGAAGCTCGTGGCCTGCATTTGGAATGTAAAGAGAAAAGGACGTTTCTGAAGGAAGTTCTGGAACAGAGACCATTGGGTAGATTCCCACCTCCTTCACGTCAAAGAACTGGAGTCTTTACTTCCTGAAGAATGGTTTAGTATCCCACGAGAAATAATTCAAAACTTGTATAACAGCATTCCAAGGACTGCAGCTGTTCTGAACGCGAAGGGCAGCTCCTTCTTCGTTCATAAATATGAATCTCTCTCCCCTCCCTCCCTCCCTCCCTCTCTGTGCTGTACATTCGGAGGGTGCCTATAAATGAGAGAAAGTGAAAGCACCACGGTGGACAGCAGACTCGCATGAAACGCAGAGAGGCACAGTAGCAGCTGTAGCCTAGTCGTGTGGTGTGGTGTGGTGTAGTTTAGTATTTTTTAGCTTTAGAATAAAACGCCAGGAGCCAGAAAGCACAAACACTTCTGAAGAAAAGAACCATTCATCAACCGGTGAGTTTTTAGGTTATCAATATCACTATTTTAAATCATTAGTAACTATTCTTATTATTGTTCTTTCAAATACTCACATTACTCCTTATAGTCATAGTACTAGCTGCTGTAGAATTGTGTGTGTGTGTGTGGGGCGATGGTGACATTTCTAGTACTATAGTGTGTGTGTTTGTGTGCACGTGGCGCGATGGTGACAGTTCTAGTATTGCAGTGTGTGTGTGTGTGTGTGTGTGTGTGGGGGGTGATGGTGACAGTTCTAGTAGCAATAGTAACAATTGTAGTACTGCAGTGTGTGTGTGTGTGTGTGTGTGTGTGTGTGTCTGTTTGTGTGCATGTGGGTTGATGGTGACAGTTCTAGTACTGCAGGTGTGTGTGTGTGTGTGTGTGTGTGTTTGTTTGGGATCAGTGGATCAGATCACACCTGGATCAGTGTGGGTTAATGATATGACCTCATTTGCACTCCTGGTCATAGTGGGGTGATACATTTACATTTTAAGCATTTAGCAGACGCTCTTATCCAGAGAGACTTACAAGATGTGCATTAATACATGGCAGGAACAATCATAATTTGCGCAAGAGATCAGTGCAGTAATACAGCAATAGACATCATTGTTGGCAGCTGCATACCATACCTGTAACACTGGGAAGGAAAAGGTTAGTAAATTATTATCTTTTTTTTCTTTTTGAGGAGTAAACAAGTATACAT